>PYHW01010065.1:554-10758 GCA_013186435.1 Turdus rufiventris
GGGGGGGGGGGGCTCAGCGCCGAGGCCGGGAGCCGGAGGAATCGTGTGCTCAGGTGCAGGCACGTTCATCCCGAGCCGCAGCATCTCCCATTAATGAAGCACTTCATCACGGCGCCGTGCCAGGGGGGGCACCCAATTCCGGGTGATAAATTCCCGGCGACGGCCCCTCGCTTGCTCGCAGCAGCCGTGATTCTCCTTCATCTTGAATAATATTTTTGGAGCGGTTGTAAAATAACCCAACGCAGCAGCTGCCAGCGGAGCCGCGGGCTCCAAACCTCCCCCACCCCCGGCCCCCCTCGGTCCCCCCGGTCCCCCCCAGCCCCTGACTGGCGATGTCACCTCTGTGTGTGCGTGTTTGTCTCACGTGTGTGCACATCTGGATGCCGAGCAGGTGTGGCTGTGGCCGCGCACGTGCGTGTGCGGGTCCGTGGCCGTGCACGTGTGCAGGGATGTGCAGCTGCACCGCAGGGTTTTGGGGTGCCCCCCCAGACCCCCCCCAGACCCTCGGTGTGCCCCCCAGGCTCCTCGATGCTCCCTTGGATCCCTCATTTTTGTGCTTGTCCCACCCGGATCTCTTGAGGCCTCTCCTGGGTCTCTGAATTTTGGGGTGAGGATCTCCCCAGACCGTCGGGGTGCTCCCATGGATCCCTGAATTTTGTAGTGAAGGTCTGCCCAGAATCCTAGACCCACCCCTGAACTCCTTGGTTTTGGGGTGAGGGTCCCACCCCGACCCCCTGTGTTCCCCATCCCACCCCTGGACCCCCGGATTTTGGGGTGAGGGTCCCACCCAGACCCCTGTCCCCACCTCAAGGCACCTGTGTCCCCCATCCTGAACAGCTGAGTCCACTGAATTTGGGGGTGAGGGATAATTTCCAGATCTCTGAGTCCCCTCTGGACCCCTGAATTTTGGGATGGGGATTCCTTCCTGGATCTCTGGATCCCCTGGATGGGTTCCCATGCATGGAATGGACCTGGGGTGGGTGGTGGAGCCGCCCAGATGTGCACATCTGTGTGGCACACACATGTTCACGTGTCCAGGACTGTGATTCCTTTCTTTCTGGGCAGGACTTGTGAGTTCTTTCCCCAAAATGCTGACCCCCAACTCCACGTGTGCCAGGCTGCAGGAGAAGCTCCAGCATCACCTTCGTGGGGGGGTCTGAGACCCTCCTTGGGGCCCCCCCAACTCTCCTCTCTGCTCCCGAGGGCCTCTGGCACCCCCTCGGAACAGGGAAGCACCGCATGGAATTAAACTGTTAATTACAGTCATTAATGAGCGTGGAGGCAGCCGGGCTCCTTGGGCAGGGAATCCCGCAGCATCCCTGAGGATGCGGGGAATGGGGGGCTGGGGGTGCGGGGTGCCCCAAAGCAGAGCTGGCTGTGACAGCACCAGGGTCCCCCAGACCCTCTGGACCCGGCTGCGGTGCTGGGGCAGCGTCCCAGCTCTTACACAGGCGTTCCTATGCACAAATCCCATAGATTCCCCCATGCCCACCTCTCTGTGTGCCCCCCGTGCCCCCCTGGGCAGGGAAGGGGACAGAGGGCAGGATGCTCCGTCTCGGGCAGTGGCGCTTAATCAATCACATCTCAAATCTCTAATTACATCACCCGGGGCCTCGGATGCATCTCAGCCTTCTTTTATATCCGTGGACCCCCCAGAAATTCCTCCCCTTTGTCCCTTAGACTTGACTGGAAGCGAAAAGGGTGGGTGGGAGAGGGGAACATCCCTGGGGCGACTCCAAGGACCCCCAAATCGGGGGCTCACGGGCATGGCTGTGCTGCCATACATGACCAGCCCCCCATTTACCGAGGGTGGGGATCCCCATCCCTGCTGGGTCCATCCTGGCCGCCCGCTCCATCCCTCTCGCCGTCCTTTGTTGGGTACTAATAGCCGGTTTCCATATGCACGGCAGCATCTGTTCCTGCCAGGGAGATTTGCATCGCTAAATGTAAATTGGGTGTTCTATCATTTATCATAAACGGGAGGGCGGGGGGGGGCTGGGGGCGGCGAACCCGGGCCAAGTTGTCATCGGGAATCACACGGTTCATCCTTCGCCCCGGCTCCGAGGTGCGGAGCCACCCGTGATGGGGCTGCACGTGAAGGGCCGGGGCTGGTCCCGCGTGGCGAGGGACACCGAGGCCGTGCGGGGACATCGGGGATCGCACCCAGCGCTCACCAGTCCCTCCAACACCCCGCGGGAAGTTGGGATCTGGTTCCCAGCCTCTCTGTCCCTCTCTCCCGGGATGTCCCGACCCGCCCCGTCCCTCCCAGCCCGGCCCCGCACGCTTCCCTCGCCTCCATCCTCTGTCGGACCTCGGAACCCGCTGCTATCGCCCCATCGATCCCATCCTGGCCATGAAAGGTTCCCTGCGTGGAGGAATGTTCTCCCGGCACGTCAAACGGCACCCCGGAGTGAGTGACCCAGCCCCCCCCTTCCTGCAGGGACCCCCCAACCCTCCCCTGCCCCCCCTTCCATCCTCCCAGGGTTCCCCCGCAGCTCCCACTCCTCAGGCTCGTCCTTGCCCATCTCTCGCCACGTGCCTGGAGCCCCGAGCTCCCTCATATCCTTCTCCCTCCATTCCATCATGCCACTCTTCATTCCTCCTGTTCTGTGCCCTTCATCAGCCTCCTCTTCCTCCCAGTCCCCAAAACCCTGCTCAGCCCCCCAGTCCCGGGTTATTCCGGCTTCCCCTTCCCGCTGTGCTCCCGTTCTCGGGCTGAGCCGGGGGTCCCGAGGATCCCCATCCCCCCTTCACCAAGGAAAGGTGAGACCACCCTGTGCTTCCCCCCAATTCCCTCTGTCCAGCGCTGGGGGGGCCGGGGCTGCTCCATCGAGCACGGCTGGGGCACCTCAACTCTTACCCGCACCCCAACAGGCAGGGGACAGGAGGGGACCTTCCCCGTGTCCCTCCCCTCCCACTCCACCCTGTTTGGGGACACCTTTGTCACCGCTGATGGAAAATGAAGTTCCCACCCCACTCACCCCAGCAGCCCCAGGTCTGTCCCTGTCACCCCTCAAAATATCAAAGCTGAAGGTTTGGGGTAAAAATTGCCTCAACCCGGGCTTGGGCACTGCCCAGGGGGTGCCAGCACCGTGGGCACGGGCAGCTGGGACCCCCGGGGGGCTTCCCACGTCCTTGGATGGGCAGCACAGGCCGAGGCTCCTGCAGAACGAGAAGGTTCGGGGCGTTTCTGTTCCCGCCACGCTTTCCTGGGGCACAAACAAGACCCCAAAGTGGAGGTGTGAAGGCATGGGGGGGGGCGTGACGTGGGTGCTTGTACACAGCAGGGGTGCTGCTGGCTGAGGTTGTTGGGGTAATTTTTGTGGGGTCATCCTCTCCGTCCGTCCGTCCGTCCGTCCGTCCGTCCGTCTGTCCATCCCACACGCTCAGCCTCAGCCGCACAGGGCAGGTGTAGCCGCGCTTTCACCCGGCAATGGCTCCTCCGCCGCAGCGTGCCCGGCTGTGCCTGGCAGTGATGGATGTCCCCGCCATCCCCGAGGCACAGCAGCGCTGCCAGGACCGCGACCTGCTGGCACGGCTCGGTGGGCACCGGGCAGAGCCTGGCACTGCGCCCCAGCACCCACGCACCCCCCGTGCCTGGGGGGAAATCGGGTTCCACCGCTGGCACCTGCGGCTTGGCAGCCTCCTCCTAGCCCTAATTCTTCCCAGCCATTAATTACCCAGACGGTGTCGGCAGCAGATGGTGAGACGGCCCCGCTGCCCCGAATCCTCTCCAGCAGCCACAGCAATTCCCGGCGCTGCGGCGGCTTCTTGATTCGCCAGCGTTTGGGCAGCGGCTGCTGCCAGCTCCTGCTGGCACTCGGTGCCAAGGACCATCATCCGCTGATGGCCCTGACCTCCCGGATGGGCGCTGGCATCTGCCGGCCGCTCCAGCATTCCAGCCTGGCTTGAGCCATACTGGGAGCACTGGGAGAGGACTGGGAGGGGTTCGGTGGGGAGCAAAGGCTGGACATGAGGACCCATCTGTGTTTTCCCCTCTTCCCCACGGATGCACGGACGTGCTTGGCAGCACACACGGCTCGGTCTGACCCTTCCCATCATATTTTCCATTCGTGCCCCATCCCTCCCAGTGTCATCCCAGTGGGGAAACTGAGTCACGGAGGGGTGGGCGTTCAGTTCGGGGGCACTTTGAGCGAGCTGCGATGCAGAGCCAGGTGCTGGCGGTGCAGCGGATCCGCCGGCACCGCTCCCGTTAATGGGCAGGACGCGGCTCCCTCCCAGGGGCACGGGGCTGGCGCCGCTCTCATTTCGCTCCCCGCGTCTTCCCCGGCTCGGGGGCCGCGGTAATTTGGGGGAGGTCAAAGCAGCCTCGCCTCGGCTCCGATTGAGGCCGCGTCGCTGCGGGCACCGGGGGATTGGAAGAGAGAGCGGAGATGAGGAGGAGAAGGAGCCGAGGTGCGATGGGAGCCACCGTGGGCACGGAGAGGGGGGTGAGGGCTGCTCGCAAGGATGGATGTGGCGGGGTTTGGTGTCACTGAGGGTCACCCAGGACCCGCTCTGGACCCCCCAGAGTGTCCCAGTCCGTCCCAGTAGGATGAACAGAACCTCATTGTCTCGTGCTCCGTGGTGCAGAGGTGATGCAGATCCTGGGGGGCTGTGGGTGGGGGACAGGAGCCCTCTGTGGGATCACAGCATGATTCGGGGACAAACCTCAGGGATGAACCATGAGCCAAGGCTCAGCCCTGAGCGGAGTCACTGGGAACACTGGGAATACTGGAAATGGGGTGCTCAGCACCAAATACTTCAGGAAAGAACCCTAAGCCGAGGTTCACTCTGACCAGTGGCACTGGGAGCACTGGGAATGGGGTGCCCAGGACCAAATCCTTCAGGGAGGAGCCATAAAGTGAGGCTCAGCCCTGAGCGGAGTCACTGGGAACACTGGGAATGTCGGGAATGGGGTCCGCAGGTCCTCAGCAGCGCCAGCGCTGGGCAGCCACAGGCGGAGGGGAAGTGATTTCTCATTCCAAATCCAATTCCTCTCCAACACGAGCCGATTTTTCTCTCCCTCTTTTAATTCAGTCACTCAAGCTGACAGCTACACTGTGTACCGCAGCCTGGCTACAGGATTGCTCTGCCATATTCCCCCTGTAAATCTCCCGGCGTGTCAGCTCTCCCTTTCACTCTCCAGTCCGCCTGATAAATATTCATTTTATTGGGGTATTTTTCATTTCTCTCTCTCTCTCTCTGCAGCTCGTTCCCCTCATTGGCTTCATCAGTGTGGGCCTGGGCAGTGCAGTGCTGTACCTGCTGCGGCTGGCACTGTACAGCCCAGATGTCAGGTACGGCTTGAGGTGCCCTTGGCACCCCCAGGGCACCCCCGGGCTCTCACCCCACACCCACAAAACACGGGGGGCTCAGCCCAGGTGTGGTGGCAGCTGCTGGGGTGCCCAGACGCACATTCATGGTGGATGATAGGGGAAAATGTGGGTGCAGAGGTGCACGGAGGACAGGAGGGAAGTTGGGGGGTTGGATCCCCTCTGGTGGATTTGGGGGATGGGAGAAGGGCCCCTCCAGCCCACTCAGCCAGGTAAGAGCTGAATGGGGCTGGATAAGGGGCGAGGGGGTGGGGAGGGGAGTGGGAAGTGGTGGGATGGATGGTGGGAGGAGAGAGGGACACAAAACCAGCAGGGAGGGACGAGCAGAGGGAGAGGAGTGAGGATGGAGGGAGGGATGGATGGATGGGAGTGAGGAAGGTGGGATGGTCAGAGGGAAGCTTGGAGAAGGGATGGGGAGAGGGAGGGACAAAAGCAGTGGGGAAGAATGAGCGAAGTGAGGTGAGAGGATGGATGGATGGATGGATGGATGGATGGATGGATGGATGGATGGATGGATGGATGGAAAGAGGGCTGTGGTATCACAAAGGATGGATGGACAGGACAGCCCCACATGCTGGGGTGACCAGGCTGGTTTTCCCACACCCCACTGCCCCCCACCTCGTTTGTAATTATTTGCTGCAGGTAAAACCACTCATGGATTTAATCTGGCACCAGATGAGCTCAGCTCCACAATTAACAGATCCAGACACCTTGGCTTGGAGGGTGGGAGTGCAGCGGGGGGTGTTTGGGATGGAATAACAGCCCCTCCATACCCCAAACACATTAATGTCATTAAACAGCTCCAGTGTTTGCAGCACAGCCCCTCCTCCACCCTCCAACACACACACAAACATCTTCCCAGATGGAAAATTCTGCTCTTGGCCAGCACCAGCGGATGGAGGGGACAGAAGGGGGGTGACACGAGCTGCTCTCTCCAGGGACCCCATCCCACGGCTCCATTGGCCTCCCACAGCCCTTCCCGATGGGATGTGTCCAGTTTGGGAAGGCTTCAAGAACTGGGGATGGTGGTGTTGGGGCTGGGGGCAGGTTGGAGGGCTACAATGGGGTGGGGAGGTCTCTCCCCCGCTCCTTACAGGCACTGATGTCCCTGTCACCCTCACAGCTGGGACCGGAAGAATAATCCCGAACCCTGGAATAAGCTGAAACCCACAGACCAGTATAAAGTGAGCACTGGGGGAACTGGGGGGGCTGGTAGTGTATGTGGAGGGGACACAGCCACGTTTAGGGCAGAACACCGCATTTTTCTCAGCAAGAGGAAAGGGGGATCAGTTCTGGAGCAGAGCTCCCAGATCCTTGTGGTTGAATTTGGGGAGGGGGCACCAAGGCCAGGCTGCTGTGACACTGGCTGGGGACGCCACCACTCCTCCCTGACCTCCCTCCTTTCTCCAGTTTCTGGCAATTTCCACTGACTACAAGAACCTCAAGAAGGACCGTCCCAGCTTCTGAGCCACCCCTGGGATGTGCTGGGGGGGCAGGGGGAGCCCCCCCAACACCAGAATCCCCCTCACAGCCCCCCCAGCTCCACCACAGCCACCAACCTCAGGTCCCACAGCTTCCCCAGCACCCCCAAACCGCGTGCTCGTGTCCCACCCCCCAATAAACCACATCCCCGTGGGTGTCCCCACACCCCTCACCCTCACCTCGTGCCTGCATTAAACTCGTAGCACAGGAATAAATGATTGGGGGAGGGAGGCAGCAAACTGGATTCTTTCTGGTTTCCCAGAGCCATTAAGGCAGGAGATGTTATCACCCCCCCGGGAGAGCTGGGGCAGGGGGGGCTCCCATCCCGCTGGAAGCAGGACAAGCATCGGGTGCTGTTTCCGCTCTCCCACGCTCCAGGGTCCCTTCCCCGGCCCCTCTGGAGAAAGGAAGAGCTGGGAGGGGTGGAGGGGTCGCACCCACACGTGTGAGCGCTGACCTGGATGTGTGTGCACCCTCTGGAATACGTGACACGGGGCAGGGTCTGCCTGGTGCCCATGTGGGAAGGAAAGGGGTGGGAAAGGATGCCAGGCTATTCCCCCACACTGCACCCCAAAGTGTTCTGAGCTCAGCATCATCCTCTCCCTCAGGGGAAAGCACCAGGATGGGAACACTGAGGCAYGAGGGCTCCTGGAATGGTGCTGAGGAGCCCCAATGTCCCTCTGCCCCCYCCCAGCACAGCACCCACACACCTCCAGGCTCTGCCCCCACTTTTATTAGCAACCCCTCCCCATAGAAAAGTGCAAGATGAGGCTGGAACAAGCAGTGCCCCCCACCCCAAGCAGGGTCTGGGGGCTCTCTGTACCCTAACACTGTGAGCAGGATGGGCGCGCGCCGCCCCGGGGGCGCAGCACCCAGAGGTGATAACGGGGGAAAGGGGAGGGGGAAAGGCAGAGGGTGGGTCTCAGCCTCTCCTTGGCCCCCCCAGTGACCCCACAGCCTGGCAGGAGGGGTGTCCCCCCCCCTCAGTGGTCGCTGAAGCCGGGCATGGGGAAGGCACGAGCGAAGGTCTCGACGCGCTGGCGAAGGTCGCTCAGGCGCCGCTGAGTCTCGGGGTCCTGCAGCAGGAAAGTCTTGAAGTCCTGGAGCTTGCCTGGGGGTGGGAGGGAGGTGAGGAGGTGAGGAGCTGCTCCGTCCCTTCCCAGGTACCCACAGCAGGGCTGGCACCACAGGGGGACAAGGGCTGGCACCACAATGGGAACACGGCTGGCATCACAAGGGGAGAATGGCTGGCACCACAGGGGAAATAGGGCTGGCACCACAAGGGGAGCAAGGCTGGCACCACAAGGGGAGCAAGGCTGGCACCACAGGGGGAGAAGGGCTGGAACCACAATGGGAACACGGCTGGCACCACAAGGAGAGAATGGCTGGCACCACAAGGGGAGCAGGGCTGGCACCATAAGGGGAGAAGGGCTGGCACCACAGGGGGAGAAGGGCTGGAACCACAAGGGGACAAGGGCTGGCCCCATAATGGGACAAGGGCTGGCATCACAGGGGGAGCAGGACTGGCGCCACAAGAGGAGCAGGGCTGGCACCACAACAGGAGCAGGGCTGGCACCACGATGGGAGAAGGACTGGTATCACAGGGGGAGCAGGACTGATACCACGAGAGGAGCAGGACTGCCACCACAAGGGGAGAATGGCTGGCACCACAAGGGGACAAGAGATGGCACCACAGGGGGAGCAGGGCTGGCACCACAAAGGGAGAATGGCTGGCACCATAATGGGAGAAGGGCTGGCACCACAATGAGAACAGGGCTGGCACCACAAGGGGAGCAGGGCTGGCACCACAAGGGGAGCAGGGCTGGCACCACTACAGGAGCAGGGCTGGCATCACAACGGGAGCAGAGCTAAGAGGCACCCAGGAAGGGGGAAATGGGGGGAGAGGGGCTCCCCATCTCTCACTGGTTTTGCTCTTGACGTCCAGGGCCAGGGTGATGCCCTCATCGATGAACTCCACGACTTTCTGGAAATCCTCCTCACGGAACTGGCGGGAGGTCAGAGCAGGGGCACCTGGGGATGGAGCTCATCAGAGGCAGAAGCACTGCGGGGGCACCAGCACCCCCTCCCTGAGTCCCTGCCCCCCAGAAAGGGCTCCCTGAGTCCCAGCCCCTCACTGAGGCTTCCCAAGTCCTGCTCCCCATGGGGGTCCTGCCCCCTTTCCCAGCTAAAACAAGCTCTGAATTCCCACTTGGGGTCCTCAGAGAAGGCTGAAACAGAGTGGGGTGAAAACCTGGGGACCCCCACCCCAGGAGGGAGCCTTGGCAGGGCCTGTCCCTCACCGAGGCGCAGTCCCCCTGGTGTCAGTGCACTCCTGTCCCCTGGGCACGTGTTCTTGTTGGCAGTGATGGAGACGAGCTCCAGCACCCGCTCTGCCCGTGCCCCGTCGATGCCCTTGGGCCGCAGGTCCACCAGCACCAGGTGGTTGTCGGTGCCACCTGGAGAGCAAAGGAGAGGGGTGAGGACACCTGAGCACCCCCAAACCCCTCTGCCACCTCTTTCTTCTGTTCTGCCCCCCCAATCCTCCTCACACCCCACTGCTGCCCTGAGACCTTCGAGAGCCACTCGTCCCCAGCACATCTCACCCCTCCTTGTCCCCAAAGCAGCGTGGTCAGAGCATTACCTGACACCAGGGTGTACCCACGCTGCAGCAGCGCCTGTGCCATGGCCTTGGCATTCCTCAGCAC
Source organism: Turdus rufiventris (assembly GCA_013186435.1). Taxonomy (NCBI): domain Eukaryota; kingdom Metazoa; phylum Chordata; class Aves; order Passeriformes; family Turdidae; genus Turdus; species Turdus rufiventris. The sequence continues at coordinate 10,078 of PYHW01010065.1, forward strand.
CTGCTGGCAGTACTCCCTGAAAGCTGGGGAGCTGGCCTGGGAAAGGGGGACACCCCATCAGCACAGGGGGGACAGGTCACCCCCAGCCCCACACCCCACACCCCAGCACACACCTGTTTGAGGGCCACAGCCACGGCAGCAATGGCGTGGTTGTGGGGTCCCCCTTGCAGGGAGGGGAACACAGAGAAGTTGATCCTGTCCTCCAGGTCGTAGAGGGTCTCCTTGCCCATCTTCTTATCCACGGAGCGCACGCCCTTGCGGTAGAAGATCAGGCCTGACCTGGTGGCAAGAGACGCTGTCACCTCTGCTCCCCATGGGGACACCACCCCCATGGGCTCCCTCCCTATGGGCACAGCTCCAATACCAGGGTGTTGGTAAATTCTAGAAATTTGGGGTTTTTGAGCTTTCTGTGCTTTCTGGCACCGACCCCCAGGAGAACACTGAGGCCTTGGAGAAAGCTTCTAAATTTGAGTGATGGAGTTAAAGTCACGGTGTGTAATTAAATAGAAATGTGGGATTTCACATGGGGAGGAGTTTGAAATTGGAGGTTTCTGGGATGTAGTAACAGGTATGGGACAAAATGGAGGACTTTGGGTGGGGTCCCTTTTCAGTGTTCTTCATGGTTTCAAGGAGTAGTTTCTAGTTAGACAGTCAGTGCTGCACTGAGGCTCACAGAAATAC
>PYHW01010065.1:125151-138217 GCA_013186435.1 Turdus rufiventris
CGCGGTACCGGGGCTGCGCCCCCCGGTGGGTGTGGGCAAGGACAGGGTCCGGGCAGGGGTCCGGTGTCGGTACCGGTATCGGTCCCGGTACAGTCTGGGCAGGGGTCCGATGTCGGTACCGGTATCGGTCCCGGTACAGTCTGGGTAGGGGTCCGGTGTCGGTACCGGTATCGGTCTCGGTACGGTCTGGGCAGGGGCCCGGTGTCAGTGTCAATAATGTACAGGCTGGGGTACGGTGCCGGTGTCGGTACCAGTACCGGTATCGGTCTCGGTACAGTCCGGGCAGGGGTCCGCTGTCAGTGTCAATAATGCACAGGCTGGGGTACAGTGCTGGTGTCGGTACCGGTATCGGTCCCGGTACGGTCTGGGCAGGGGTCCGGTATCAGTACCGGTATCAGTACAGTCCGGGCAGGGGTCCGGTATCGGTACCGGTATCGGTCTTGGTACACTCCGGGCAGGGGTCCGCTGTCAGTGTCAATAATGCACAGGCTGGGGTACGGTGCCGGTGTCGGTATCGGTGTCAGCACGGCACAGGCAGGGGACCGGTGTCGGTATCAGTGTCAGTATGGTACGGGCAGAGATCCGGTGGGAGTGTCGGTGTCAGTATGGGCCGGGCAGGGGTCTGGTGCCGGTGTCGGTATCGGACCGGTGTCAGTACAGTACGAGCAGGAGATCGGGGCTGGAGCCGGTGTGGTACCGGTACAGCGCTGCGGATCCTGCACCCACACGCGGTTCCGGCCCGCGATGCCACTCCGGCTGCCGGGCCATCCCTGCTGTGCTGGCCCCCATTCCTCCCAGGTACGGGGGAGGCCCAGCTCCCCTCTACCGGCACCCGGTACCGGCTGCGGGTCAGAGACGGACGAGGCAGCGGGACCCTCATCATCCCCAGGGCAGCGCCGTTCTCTCAGCGCTGCAGGACCTTCACCATCCCCAAAGGCAACAAGAGCCTCGCCATTCTTCCAGGACACCAAAACCATCACCACCCCCAAGGTGGTGGGACCTGACCGTTCCCACAGGGGAGCAGGACCCTCACTGTGTCCGAGGGTAGTGGGACCCTCACTGTCCCCCCAAGGCAGGGGGTCCCTCGTCACCCCCCAGGGCACAGGACTCAGCCGTCCCCGCGGGGGCTACGGGAGCAGGGCTGGGGCCCGAGGGTCCTGAACAGTGGACCCCCATCATGGGGGTCCCGTCATCCGCAAGGCTGGCCATCACTCACCCAACTCCGGCTTTGACTGAGAACCGTGACGTCAGAGCCAGAGCCGTGACGTCATCCTGTGGCCACTCTGCTGCTTGAGAGGGTTGGAGGAGGGAGCTGGGCAGGGGTACCGGCACCGTCATCAGGCACCATGCGTGATGTCATATGTTTTTTTAATTACGTCACACGCCTGCTCCGCCCCACCCCGGCCAGGCAGCTGCGGGGGGGAGAGGGTGATTCAGGCTACTGCGGCGCCAGATGTTCGGGAGAAGGTCCAGATGTTCCCGGGACACCGCCCCTGTAGAAGCGCCAGGGTGGCAAAAAACGCGGCGTAACCCGGTGGGCTGGAGGGGTTCTGGGGCCGGCTTTGCACCCCAAATTCCCCCAGAGTCCCCAAACGTCGCACATCACCCAGGGAGAGGGTGATGCTGATTCCTCCTATGCGGGGGTCCCGACCAGCGCTCCACAGCCCCCTCCCCACTCGACACCGTCCTGGACGGGGGCATGGGGAGGCCGAGAAGCCCTTTCCCAGTTCCGAACAGCTCCGGTGGGTGTCCGCCGTCCCGGGATGTCCCGGTGCGCAGTGGGCGAGCCACGCTCACAGGGTCCCCCGGCGAGTTTGATGCTCGAAATGGCAGCACGGAGAGCTCACCGGCGGCAGGAGTTCACCGCGGTCCTGCCCCAGCCCCGGTACCTCATCCCCAGCCCCGGCAGCACCGGGACCGCATCCCCAGCCCTGGCAGCACCGGTACCGCATCCCCCCGTTCGCCCCGGTGCCACTGGCGGTGCGGCAGCGCTCTCTGGCGGCCCCGAGGTTGCCCTGCCCGGTGCTGCCCCTCCGCTCCGGTGTACGCGGGGGTCGGAGCGGCCGAAGGAGCGCCCCGGGAGGGGACGGATCCCTCCGTGCAGCAGCAAGCCCCTCCAAGCAACAAGCACCCCTTTTCAGTGTCCCCGCTCCCGTGCTCGGCTCGGTACCGATTGAGGTGGGCGCAGCCCGGGACAAGCCACGGACTCGGACCCCAGGACGGGGACCGGGGTTGAAACCGGGCGGTGAAAGTGCAGCCCGGGACCAATGGCCCGGCCCGGTGCACCCGGGAACGGCGGGGCCACGGAACCGGGGCTGCCCCGGTGCGAAAGCACCCCCGGGAATGGGCGGGGGGCACCCACGGGGGTGGGCGGGGGGCTTGGAAAGGCAGCAAAGAGGGACCTGATTAGAGCAGAAGGAGGGTCAGGAGTGGGTGTCACAGATGGGACGGGGGACACACTTGGGTGCGAGCAGTGGATGGGTGGGGGCAGAATGGGGAAGACGTACGGGCATGGGTGGGATATGGTGCAAGAGTGCGGTCACGATGGGGGACAGGAATGGGGACATACGGGGCAAGAGTGGGATCACGAGTGGGTGGGAGCTGATATGGGGCGGACGCGGAGCCGGTGGGTGCCGCAGCCCCTCGGTGTGGATACCCGGGGGTCCCAGGTCCTGTCGAGGCTGGTCCCGGTCCCGGTGCCCTCCCATCCCTCCGCTCGCGTCTCCTCCCCCTTCCTGCGCTGGGCGCTTCCCGGCGGAGCGGGGCCGCGCCCGACGCCGCTATGGAGTGAACGAGGGGTCGCGGGGACCGGCCGGACCGGCCGCCCCCCGCCCGCGGCTGCTCTCACCAGGTATCGGGGAACAGGACCGGGGTTCTGCCGCTGTTTGGCACCTCCAGCCCCGGTCGGGAACTCGTGCGGGAGCACCGATCTGGGAGCCGGTGGAGGGGGGACGGGGGTCTGCGGGGTATCCCAGAGGCGGGGGCTGCCTGGGGCTGGGGGGCTGTCCAGGGGCCCCTCCCTGCTCCAGGGGTGGGCAGTGCGACGTGTGACAGGCTGAGTGTGGCCTCTGAGGGGGAGCGGAGCTCTTCACCGGGGTTTTTGGGGATGGGACAGGATGAGGTGGGGAAAGGGCTTCGAGATCGGTGGCGCCGAGGCTGCATCGGATCGGCCGCCCAGGTGGAAACGAAGCCAAGCTCGACCCGAAATTCGGAGCACTGGCTGCTGGGTGGGTGCAGAGGATGGCACCGAGCTCTCCGAGCGCCCAGCTCTCCTGGCATGGCGCTGTTTGTGGACGGGGGGTGCGTGGGGCAAAGGAAGACCCCTTCCCCTGTCCCGCCGATGGAGCCGGACAGCGAGTTCCTGGGACGGGAGCGGCACCGAATCCAGCCCGGGCTCCTTGAGCCGTGAGTCATCCTGGGCTGGGTCTGCTGGGAAGGCCCCGCTCCTCTTCCTGCACTCCAGAGGAACTTTCACTCCCCGAGCGGACAGCACTGGGCAGCCCCCTCTCCCCCGCCAAGACCTGGATGTCCTCCATGTGGCACTGTCACCAGTGTCCCACCGTGTCGTGTGTTGTGGCCTCGGCCGGAGAACCCCGGGGAAACTGAGGCACGCTGAGTGGCAGCGATGTCCCTCGGGCTTTTCCCGGCGAGGGCGGAATCAGAGAGAAGTCCGGGTGTCCATAGCATTTGGAAAACCTCGGAACATCTGTCGGTGCCGGAGCGCCGGGGAATCTGCCGGCAGCATAAAGGGAGAGTGCTCTGAAGTGCCCCGCAGGATGAGGAGGGTGCAGAGGAACCCACCTGCGCCAGGCTGGGAGATCGCAAAGGGCAGTGGGGACACAGCCAGGGGTGGGGTCCCCCCCATACAACCCCCCCCCGAGGATGGGGGGCTTCGGTTTGCTGCCAGGAAGGGCTTGGTAGTTAATGAGTAACACCCGTGGGATGTTGCGGCACGTCGGGACAGGGAAGGGGACGGGGAATGTAGGGCAGCTTGGGAACAGGGTTTCCTGTTGCAGTTGGAAAGCACAAAGCTCGTACTGAAAGTGTGGGGGTCCCTGAGCCCCCTCCCGTGCTTGGGGTCATCCTGAGCCACCTTCTCACCCGGGAGACCCCCAGCCCCACTCGGAGGCAAAGCTCCTCGGGTGGAGGAGGAAGTGAAAGTGGCGGCGTCGATGGGGTTTGGGGAGGGGGAGCGGGTGGGGGGCGGCTGCCCAAATCCTGCTCCGTGTCGAGCCAGTTTCCCCGGCCACAATGCTGCCTTGAGCAGGGTGCCCCAGGAGGGAACTGGGAAAAGCAGAAAGAGAAGAACAGGGAAACGTGGAAATTAGGATTGGAAGGATTCAGGGCACGGCTGGGCTGAAGGAACTGCTGTGATTGATGCCAGGAGGGGACAGGCTTGTTCCCCGCCTCGAACTCCTCCTGGGCTGTGGGAGGAGGGAGCAGCGCAGCTTCTCCCGCAGCCTCTCAGCAGATCCAGGCATGCCTGGCTTAAGGCTTGAGCTCCGGGTTGGCGCTTCCAGCCAACAGCTGCCTCCCAGGGCTAAGCAGAAATACAGGTTTATTGGGGCAGGAGGATGGGGATTAACCTCGAGGATGGCAAAAGGAGAGGTTGTTTTTCCCCTCCTGCCAAGATCCCACTGGGACTGTACGGAAAAATCCAGCAGCATTCCCAGAATTGCTGTGTGCGTTTCCCAGCGGGCATTGACCCCTCGGAGTAACCCTGCAGCAAATCCCCAGGATCTGTTTGCTCCGGGCCAGCGTGGACTCGAAAGCAAAACCCTTTCTGGAAGGTGTCAACCTCCAGCCGCCATGGTTGGCGCCTGACAAGGTGCGACACCCGGGGCTCCGTGAGGGCTGGCGGCCCCACACCGCCGCCACCCCGGGGTGCTCCCGCTGCTGCGCTCGGGGCAGGCCGCGGGCGTTTGTTTGCTCCGGCTGCGACGTTGCCCAGTGACGCTGGCTTCCTTCCCCTCGCAGGGCTCTCGGAGCCTGTCAGCTCCACCTCCGCCCTGCGCCTTCGGCGGCTCCGCGCGGCCCAGGCCCGTGGCGAACGCGCTCCCCGGGGCACTCGGGACGTGACGCGGCTCCTGTTCGCCTGAGGGCACGGGCGGGCCAGGCCTGGGCGGGCGGGGGTCCCGCCGGTGCCCCGGCCCCTCGGCTGGGCCGTGAGACGCCGGCGCTGCGGGATCCGCCGCGGGATCGGGCCTTGGCCCCGGGCGGGGCCGGCGGAACCGGCAGCGAGGTGTGTGTGTGTGTGTGTGTGGGGACACCCCCCTGGCCGGCCGGGCCCGCGGGGCTGCGGCGGGACCCGAGGCTGCGAGCGTGGAGGGAGGAAGGGCGGGAGCTGTCGGGAAGGGGCGCGGGCAGCGCTGAGGGGACGCGGTGGGAGTGTTGGGGTTCCAACGCCCACTGGGGTGCAGTGAGGCCCTGAGCCCTCAGTCCGGGCTTTCCAGGTGGAGTTTGCTGTCCAGCACCCCATTCCAGTCCTCTTGTTGCTTTCCCTCATCTCTGGAGCCCACCGAGTGTGAGGAGAGGGCTCTGCTTGCGGGGGACACCTGAGGAAGTTTTGGGGGGGCAGCCAAGGCACCTCACTGGGATCACACCAGTGGAACGGGCTCGCCAAGCTCGGGGGAGTTCACACTTCTCCCGTTCCGTGGGAGTTCCGCACTCTTCTGGCTCTCCCAGCTCTCCTATGCCAAGTCCAGCAGCACTTGCCCATCCCTTGGAGTGTCCTTGTGGCAGAAAGCGCAGGGATTCCCCGGAGATGCGGGAAACTGAGGCACAAGTGGGCTGCCAACCCGCCCAGGATTGCCCAAGAGGCTGATCCTGCATCAGACTTCTCACTCCTCCTCCTCCTCCTCCCCAGCAGCCCCAGCCCAGTGGAGCAGCAGGTTCAGACGTGGAAGGACAAGCAGCAGCTCTCACCTGCTCTCTCAGGGGCTCTCAGTCCTCAACCCCCCCCAGGGCTGGGCTGGGGGCTGCTCGAGTGGCCCCTCATCCTCTCTGCTGTTTGTCCACAGGTGACTGTTCCAAGATGTCCCTGTGGAACCTCGTGTCCCACATGCCACCGGAGGAGTTCAGCAGCCTCTCCACGGAGTTTCCCCGGAGCCTGCGCTGTCTCCTGGCCGAGTGGCTGGAGAATCAGCCCTGGTGAGTCTCCTGGACCCTTCCTCTCTGGAGCAGCACTGGGTTGGGGGTCACACAGGGGAGGGTGGGGGATCCATGCCCATTCTCCCAACTTTTCCCCTCTCCAGGGAGTTCATCAATGGCTCAGACGCCTTCTGCAGCAGCATGGCCAGCGGGATGCTCTCGGCCATGCTGGAGAAACTCCGCAGCGCTGCCGGCAGCGATGGGCAGCAGTGCCAGATCCTGCAGCAAGTCAGCAACATTGAGGTGTGCAGGGACCCTGGGGCTGGGTCACTCTGGGATTGCAGCCAGCTCCCAGGAAAACTGGAATTTTTTATGCTGGAGGGGCTCAATGCCTTAGGATGGTCCCCATGTGACCCTTTTCCAGGCTTGTGAGCAACGAGCGGATTCAGTGATTGGGTTTTTGGGGTGTTCCAGAGGACAGGGGGGTTTGTTTGCATCCCATAGCTGCCCCGTGTTCTGCAGCCCAGTGGCCCACAAGGAGCTGCCACATCTTCCCTGAAATGATCCTGTGGGGACCCTCCTGAGCCCCTCAGCCCCCACAGCCCCACTCACCCCCAGCTGTTGGTACCTGCAGGCTGTCTGACCAGATGTTCCCCATTTTCTGCTTGAGTGTTTGATTTCTCCTTCCTCCAGGCTTGTTTCCTCCTGCCGTGAGCTCTGGGTTCCATTTCTGGGGCTCTTTCTCTTATCAAGGCTGTTGGAATTGCTTTGTCCCTTTCCCAACCTTCTGATTTATCCCCTCTGACCAGTGGAGCTCAAGAGCACCAAGGCTGAGCAGAGCTCACTCCCAGAGCCCTGTTCTGGTTGAAAACTTTGCTTTTTTGGTAACATTCCTTTTTAATATCCAACATTTGGGAAGGGATCAGCTTTAGTCACAACTTCTGGGGAGCAGGGTGACTTTCCAAAACACGAGCGTTGCTTTTTGCTGTAGCAAACAAGATGTTTCAGCTTAGGGATTTTCTATTATTTAAAATGTTAAAGCAGATCAGCTCTCCTGTGTTCCCTCCTCCCTCCATCCCTCACCCCAGAACACTAAATCCTCATTTCTCCATGCCTAGCCAGGCTGTTCCCTGCTCTCAGTGCTGCTGTGGGCAGTGGGAGCCAGGTAGCCCCCAGGATGGGCAACCACAGGGCTGGGAATGCAGGTGTGAGCCAAACCTGGGCCTCTCATCCTCTGAATCACACATTTTCCTTGGAAGAGCCCACGGGGCTACCAGTGCTGCATCCAGACCCCCGCACTGGAGCTCCCACCAGCACAGGAACCCACCAAGCACGTCATCAGCCATTCCCCCATCGTGTTTCTGCTGCTGTTTTGGGAAGTAGCTAATTTGGGAAATGCGTGAAGGCCGGAGGAGCTGGCACGGGACCCGGGAGCTGGAGCCAGCAGGGGAATTCCTCTCCCTGTTTTCAGTGGAAAGCATTGATCCACTCAGGGCAGCTGGGAGAGTCTGCCCCAGGTGTCAGGCTGGAGGCTGGAGGAAGTGCTCACAGGAATGGAGAATTCCTTTTGGTTTTGAGTTTATTTATTTATTTATTTTTAATTTGAAGTTGCTTCTTCTACTTTTTATGCAAAAAAAAGTTGGAGCAAATGATCCTGGTGTTCCCTCCAACTCCAGATATTCCATGATTCTGTTTATAGTGGTTTTAAAGCTGGAAATCAGCTCTGTGGTGGTTGTGGAACCCCTGAATTGCTTTGGCTGGACGATGTTATTCCATTATTCTGTTTAAAGTGGTTTTAAAGCTGGCAATGAGCTCTGTGGTGGTTGTGGAACCCCTGAATTGCTTTGGCTGGACGTTGTGGGAAGGGGGCTGGGGTGGGAGTGGACCAGGAAGAGGGGGGACGTGTCCTGTCCCCCCGACACCCCCCATTTGTGTCCCCCCAGAACACTTTCCGTCGGGACCCGCTGCGGTTGGTGGCTGTCGTGAGAGCCGTCCTGGAGGGCGAGAAGGCGGCCGTGCTCAAACGGGTGGGTGCTCCCCGCTCCCATCCTGGATACCCCGAGGTGTCAGACCAGCCTCAGCCCCCACTGACCCCACTCTGCTCTGCCCCAGGATCACCACCTGCCCCTCAGCTTCCACCGGAGGCAGGAGGAGCTGAAGTTCAACTTGGGGCTGCAGCGGCTGCAGCACCGAATCCATGAGATCCAGGCGCTCCGGGATGAGGGTCCAGGGCGGGATGGGGCTGTGCAGAGCCCCATGGCCCCCAGGGAACTGCCCAACCTCATCCTGGAGGCTGTGAAGGAACTGGAGGCTGCCAAACAGCAGGTCTTGAAGAGGATCCAGATCTGGAAGAGACAACAGCAGCTGGCAGGGAATGGGGCCATCTTTGAGGAGAATCTGGCACCGCTGCAGAAGAGGTGAGGGGGCACAGAGCAGGGCTGGGGGACCCTGAGAAACCTCCCCCAACTGGCCCAAGGGGCTCTGGGTGAGTGAGGATGGGGTGCTGAGGGTCCCCCTTTCCCCAGGTGTGAGAACCTGTTCGAGGTTTACCTCCAGCTGCAGCAGCAGGTGATGGCAGTGAGCACAGAGCTGGGGCCTGAGCTGCTGCCCCGGCTCCTGGAGCGCTTCAATGAGGTCTTGTCCAGCCTGGTCAGGAGGTAACGGGCTGGGGGGCTGTGGTGGCCAGGGGTTGAGGTGGGTCTGCAGGGGCTGGTGGCAGAAGTGGGGCGTTGTGCCAAGTGCCACGGTGTCCCTTTGTCCCTCAGCTCCTTCCTGGTGGAGAAGCAGCCCCCACAGGTGCTGAAAACCCAGACCAAGTTCCAGGCAAGCGTCCGGTTCCTGCTGGGCCCGCGGCTGCTGAAGGCAGCGGCCAAGCCCTACATGGTGAGGGCTGACATGGTGACAGAGAAGCAAGCACGAGAGCTGGAGCTCAGCAACTACAACAACACTCTGAGGTGAGCAGTGGGTCTGGGGGAAGGGGGGCTTCCCCACTGCCATTCCCCCGCTGACCCCCTCCTCTGCCCAGTGAGAGCACGGGGGAGATCTTGCACAACATGGTGGCCCTGGAGACCAACCCCACCAGTGGGACCTGCTGTGCCAACTTCAAGAACGTGGTGAGTGCCGGCAGTGAGGGGCTGGGCTGGAAGGTGTGCTGGGGACTCTGTTGGGTTTTTGGAAATCCCGAGGCAGCAGATGCTCAGCTCTCCCTCCCCAGCTGCTGAAGAAGATCAAGCGCTGCGAGCGGAAGGGCTCCGAGTCGGTGACAGAGGAGAAATGCGCTGTCCTGTTCAGCACCAACGTCACCTTGACCCCCAGCAACATCTCCATCCACCTCCAGGTACCAGCTCCTCTCCATGGGAAGGGGCTGGATGTGCTGAGCCTTCCCCTGTGGGACACCTGTGCTGCACTGGGACAGTCCCATGCTTGGCTCAGGGCCGCTCTCTGCCCCCAGGTCCTGTCTCTGCCCATTGTGGTCATCGTGCATGGGAACCAGGACAACAATGCCAAAGCCACCGTGCTGTGGGATAACGCCTTCTCCGACATTGTGAGTGCCACGAGCTGGAGGGAAGGAGCTGGAGCCAGCTGGGCTCTTGGAGTGAGGGGAATAGTGCAGGTGGCAGCAGGGGTGGGATGTGGTGGGCGTCTGTCCTGATGACCCCCTGCCTGGCCACAGGAGCGGGTGCCCTTCGTGGTGGCCGAGCGGGTGCCCTGGGACAAGATGTGTGACACCCTGAACCTGAAGTTCATGGCAGAGGTGCAGACCACCAAGGGGCTCCTCAAGGAGCACTACTTCTTCCTGGCTCAGAAGATCTTCAATGACCACAGTGCTAGCCCCGAGGACTTCCAGAGCCGCCATGTCTCCTGGGCCCAGTTCAACAAGGTGACTGGGAGGGCTGGCCAGGGTGGGCAGGGGCCAGTGTGGCCATGGGGAGCTTCATGGCCTCTCTCTGCCTCAGGAGATCCTCCCTGGCCGGGGATTCACCTTCTGGCAGTGGTTTGATGGAGTCCTGGACCTCACCAAGAGATGCCTTAAAAGTTATTGGTCAGACAGGTGGGTGCCCCAGGGCTGGGTTTTGGGGGTCCTGATCCCACCCCACCACCCTGAGTGGTCCTGATCCCTGTTCCCCACCTGTCCACCCCTCCAGGCTCATCATGGGCTTCATCAGCAAGCAGTATGTGTGCAAACTGCTGAGCATGAAGCCGGACGGGACCTTCCTGCTCCGCTTCAGCGACTCTGAGATCGGGGGTGTCACCATCGCTTACGTTATCCGGGGCCAGGATGGTGAGAGGGGCTCAGGTGCTGTGCAGGGGGGTTCTCCCTGCCAGGGGCTGTGACAGGAACCAGCACTGGAATCCATTGATGTGTCTCCCCTCGCTCAGGCTCCAGCCAGGTGGAAAACATCCAGCCCTTCTCTGCCAAGGACCTGTCCATTCGCTCCCTTGGCGACCGGATCCGGGACCTGGAGCAGCTCCGTAACCTGTACCCCAACACCCCCAAGGACCAGGCGTTTGGGAGTCACTACAACAGTGAGTGGGGAGGGCTGGAATGGGCCCTGGGCTGCCCCTCTGCACCCCAGCAATGCTGCAGGGAGGGTCTTGGGTTTCACTCAGGTGGCCCCAGGGCTTGCAGGGGCAGCTGAGGCTGGCAAAGATGGTTGGCAGGGCGTGGTGGGGATGGTGGCTCATGGATGCTTCTCCTCCCTGAGCAGAGGAGCAGACAGGCAAGGACGGCCGGGGCTACGTCTCCACTGCCATCAAGATGACTGTGGAAAGCGAAAGGTGGGTGTGATGCCATGTTTGTGCTGGAGATGTGTGCACGTGGACCAAGGTTTGAACAGACCCCTGATGACTGAGCATCCCCCTGGGCAGGGAAATCCCTGACTGGGAAAAACAGAGCAGTGCTGGTGAGCAAAGAGCCCCCCATGGGTCCCCAAGCTGTGCTGGGGTACATCTGTGCATCTCCCACCCTCCCCTCAAGCACCACTGGCTCGTTTCCCCCTTCTGGACCTTCAGGTCCAGAGCCTGGACCTTGCAGTGCTGATGGGCACCATGTGCTTTTGCAGGGACCAGCAGCCTCCAAGCACCATGGGGGCCCTCCCTGAGGCCCCCCAGATGCCAATGTTCAACCTCCCTGTGCTGCAGCACGAGCTGCCCCCCATATGGTGAGTGCCCTGCTGTGGGCCGTGGGGTGGGGGCTGTGGCAGAGCCCCCCACCTCAATCTGAACCTTTCTGTGTGTCCACTGCAGCAACCCCCCTACATTCTGCTCCCAGCCCATCCCCCCGAACTACCCCCCAGTTGAGCCCAACATAATGATGGTCCCTGAGACTCACTGCTTCGCCAGGTAAGAGCAGGGCAGGGTGGACACCCCTCCACCCCCCAGCAGGGTCAGGGAAGTTCCCCCCTCTCTGAGTGCTCCTGTTCCCCACAGCTCATCATCGATGCTCTCGTCTCCCTCGCTGCCCCACTGCCAGGACCCTGTCTTCAGGCCCCCCGGGTAAGATGTGGCACACAGCTGGCACAGCTGGAAGGGGGGGCACCCTGCCCTGCACCCCTTTCCCCCCCACCAAACCCTGGGCTGGCAGACCTGGAGTGGCCATCCCAAGCTGACCAGTGCTCCCAGGAGGAGGAGCCCCACATCAGCCCCCCAAAAACCAAGCAGTGCCTTGGGGGGCAGGATCTACACCATTCTTTACCCCCCCAGACCCTTCATACCCAACCTGGGTATGCCTGGGGACGTCCCACAGCTGCTGTCCGCGGGTCCCTCTGTGGAACCGCAGGATGAGGAGATGCCCGAGCTGCCCTCGTTCCAGGCCGTGGAGGATGCCTCGCTGCAGACCCCCCCGCGCTGGTAAGCCCGGGGAGGGGTCAGCAGGGAGAAACCCCTCTCAGTCCCCCTCCGCTGACCCTGCTGCTTCTGTCCCCAGGATGTCGCCCGGCATGGAGCAGTCATCAGCCTCGGAGTTAGACCAGCTCCTCCTGCAGGACATGCCCCCGCTGTCCCCCTTCGCGCCCCTCCCGCAGCACAGCGGGTACCCCAATTCCAGCCTGTCCTCCTGGGGGCTGGGGGACGCGCGGTGGGATGACAGCATGAGGCCAGGACACGCGTGAGAGCGCTACTGGGGTGGGGGGCATCGGTCTGGGACCCCCCCACTCCCTCCCAGCCTTGCCTGGGTTCATGGACTTGATACGAACTCCTGCAGGCGTGGAAACTCCAGCTGGGAAAAGCAGGGTTGGGGGGATTTGGGGTAAACCCCCCGCCCCTTCTTCCGTGCGTTGCTGCCCGCCCCCGCTGCTGCCGGGGGTCCGCGGGTGAGGGGGTGCAGGCGCAGGGACCCCGTCCTGCGTGGGGGGCTCCGGCAGCCGCACGCGGTGCCCCCAGCCCACGCCGCCGGGATGAGTCACCGCGGGGGCGGGAGGCGGCAGCGCGAACGGCGCCGGGGCGGAGGTGCCAGCCCGGTGCCCGGCAAGGGAGTGGGGGGACACACCGGGACCCCCATGGAGGGGGACACGACCCCCGCGCACCACCCCGCAGTCAGCGCTTGCTTTGGGGTTTTGAGCTGTTCCGCACCCCCTTCCCCCCCCCACCTCCCTCCAGGCTGGAGCAGGGGGCAGGAAGGTAAGCCATAAAATAAAGTTTTATTCCAAAATAACAAAATAAATAATCTACTGTACACGGTACAAAGGAAGAGTCGCTAATGCTCTAAAAAGACACCACACAGTCCTAACGGGGGGGGAGAGGGGGGAACCCCGGGGCTGGGCACGGCTTGTAGGGATTGGGGGGGAAGGAGGAGGNTCGTGCTGGGAGGGGGTGACACCCCCAGCACGTGTGACACCCCCCGGCACAGGGACCATGCTTGAAGCACACGCAGGTATCGGGGTGCAGGGGGGTGCGTGCGGGGGTTTGCGGGGGTACGGGGGGGGTATTTACAGCCGATGCAGTGCTGGGTGAGGGGAGGGGTCGCAGGATGAGAGGG
>PYHW01010065.1:138606-151200 GCA_013186435.1 Turdus rufiventris
GGGGGGGGGGGGGGGGGGGGGGGGGGGGGGGGGGGGGGGGGGGGGGGGGGGGGGGGGGGGGGGGGGGGGGGGGGGGGGGGGGGGGAACCGTGTGCCCGGCGTGGGCGGCAGCGCTGACGTGGGAGCGCACAGTGCGACGCGTCTGTCCCCGAGCGGTGACAGAGCCGGGGTGGGGACGGTCAGCACGGGGAGGAGGGGGGCTGGGCTGTACAGGGGGGGCTCCAGTCCATTGAGGGCTCCCCAAGCCTGGGGGGCGGCGGGGGCGCGGAGCCGGGCGGGATGAGGGTATTGCTGCTGCGGGGAGTCGCATCCCACCGCGGCTGAGGTAACCAGAGCGTCGGTGTGGGACGGGAGGGGGCCGAGGGGTTGTGGCTGAGACCCCCCCACCCACCCACCCACCCAAATTCCCCGGGCCCGGAGCGCCGCCGCACCCGTCCCCCAGCACGTTATTGCTTCGTTAATGGTGGCGGGGGGGCTACAGGGGCCTCACTGCCTGCTGGTCTCCTGCTCCACCTTGATGGTGCCCCGAGGGGGGTCTGGGGGGGCCGGAGGACCCCGTTCTGCCAGCCCGTCCTCGAACTCTGTGGGGAGAACACGGAGATGGCGTCAGGACACGATTCCACACGAGAAGGCAGCGGTGCCGCCCTGACCCCTGCCCAGGACAAAGCCCCCCGGCCCCGCGGGGGCTCACCTGGTCCGGGGGGCTTCCCCGGCAGGCAGGGGCTGAGCCGCCCCACGCGCTCGTGCGAGACCAGGCGGGCCAGGCGCAGCCCCTCGTCCATCAGCGTCTGCTGGAGGATGTGGCGGCTCCAGAGCCCGTGGGGAGCGAGGCCGAGGGGCACGTCCGGGGCCGCACCGGGCGGAGGGGTCAGCCGGGGACAGGCCCCCGCCGCTGCCGAGAGAGGGGCGACAGTCAGCGCGAGGGGCTGCGAACCGGCCACCACCAGCCCCTCGCAAAGGGGAGGGACCCCCACTCACCCTGCAAGTGGCCGTCGAGGCTCTCCCCGGAGAGGCTGCCCGTGTCCTCCTCCAAGCTGGCTCGGTAGCCGGCCCCGGGGGGCTCCAGCCCCACCGGCAGCGCCAGGAGCTCGGGGCGGCTCTGCTCTCCCGCCTGCCAGGAGCACACAGGTGAGAAGGTCCCCTGTGCCACCCACCCCAGGGCACCCACGGCCGTCACTCAGAGCTGGCATGGGCAGCCCCGGGCATGTTGCACCGTCACACCCACGCTCACAGATGTGCACATCTGCACCCACCTCCTGCTTGAGCCGCTTGGCCACGACGGCACCGCTGTCCTCGGGATGGGCCCTGGGGGTGGAAAGGGGCTGTGTCAGGCATGGGGGTGACCACAGCAAGGCCCCACGCAGTGAGCAGAGCCACCAGGCAGGGCAATGCCAGAAGCTGGGGTTCTGGCACAGATAGATTTGGGGGCAGAAAAAGAAGGAAGCAGCTGGAAAAGGCAGCCCTGGCACGGTGGGCAGGGGGCTTTGGGAATGGAGGCAAGAGATGGGGCATCCCCAGTGGCATCCCTTTGCTGCCTGGCATCCCCCCCCACGCCTGGCATCCCCGTCATTCCCATCCTCCCCACCTCCCACACTCTGAGGTCAAGCAGAAACCACCCACGCAGGCAAAGGGGAACCGGGGGCCGCAGGGTCCTGGCCCCATCCAGAAGTGCTGGATCATGGTGCAGCTCCCGAGTTGCAAGGGGGTGACAGCCAGGCCCCCCCAACCCTACAAGGCGGGGCTTTCCCAGGTTTGGGCTCACCTGGTGACTTTGAGCGAGGACAGGTAGGTGCTCTCCCGCGCGACCTGTCGTGACAGCGAGAAGAGCTCGACGCGCCGCAGCAGCAGCGAATTGTCCCGCAGGCAGAACTGGGCGGCCGCCTCGTTGATGATGAGCTGGGGGCAGAGATGATGCGTGAGTGGGGACAGCGCCCACGGGACCCTCGGCTAAGGCAGCGCCAGCTCCAGGCTGGCAGATGCCACCCGCGTGGGATCAGACTTCAAATCCCACTCACCCCATCCCCAGAGCCACCCCGGTCCCTGTCCCAACCCAGCACATCCCAGAAGTTCCAGCACGGAGCCCACCTCGTGCAGGGTGAGCTGCTTGCCCTCCCGGCGCCGGGCCTCGCCGCGGCCGTAGATCGCGCTGTGCCGCCGGATCTCCTCCTCCTTCTGCCGGTCACCATCCTCCAGCTGGAAGATGTGCCCCACAGCCTTGGCCAGCTTCTTGTTGAGCTTCATCAGCGCCCGCAGCTCGGCCTCGCCGCCCCGGGGGCAGCTCTGCAGCAGCCGCTCCACGCTCTCCACCACCGTCCGTGCCAGCTCCGGCTCCAGCTCCGTGCCCACCGCCTGCTCCCCGCTGCTCCCGCCCGGGGAGAAGGGGGGACCTCCCGGCTCCTCATCCCCACCACCCTCCGACTCGGGGGTGCTCCTTCCCGGCCACGGCGGTGCCGCTGACGGTGACAGCTTCTCCCCTGGCTCCGTGGGGCTGCGGGCTGGGGGCGTCCCGGCACTGCCGCTCCCCTTGCCCGCGGTCTCGCCGGGACTGGTGTGCCCGTTGCTGAGCGCCTTGCGCCCGCCAGCCTCGGAGAGCTTGAAGAGCGGGATGCTGCTGACGGGGACAGCCGAGACGGGCTGGCTGAAGAGCCCCGGGTTGGAGGCCCACTCGCGCAGGGCCTTCTGGAGGCGGCGGACGTGGAGGGGCTTGGTGGCCATGCCCACCAGCGCCATGATCTCCAGGAACTCCTCCTCGCCCGCCTCGCAGAGCTGCTGCACGTCGTCCCCCCCTTGCTGGATGAAGGTCTCGTAGTAGCCCAGCAGGTTGGCGCGTTGCAGCACCCGGTACAGCTGCAGCTCCCCCAGCGTGCGGGGCAGGGCCATGGCGAGCCTGTGGTGGACGGAGGACAGACGGACTCACCACCGGGATGGACGGACATGCAGGAGAAACCCCTTCCCCACCCTCGGGTTTGGGGACAAAGGCAGAGGGAGCACTCTCGAGTATGGGTTTTCCATGTCCCTGAACCCCACGAGTTGCCCAGTCCCACCCATGTGCTCCGGGTTGGGACAGTCCCTGCGGCCACAGCCCCCGGACACGGCACAGACGTATGAGTGGGGTCACCCTCATCCCAGCCCCCACCCCCTACCCCGGGCTGTGCCCTGCCTCTGCCCCTCCCCCAGCCAGCAGCCCCTCCACGCCAGGTCCTCACACGGGGCAGGACACACGTGGGGCTTTCCCCAGCCCCCCCATCCCCGGGGATGGTGTTCTAGTGCCGATCTCCCCATGGCAAACATGCCCCAGGCCGCCTCCCCTGCGCTGCCCGTGCCCTGTTCCCCTGTGGTCCCCCTGGATCCCATCAGGGCCATCACTCCCTGGTGACCCCGCCCCGCTCCGTGCCCCCATCCCCACCCCGGTCCCACCAGGGCGATCCCCCTGCCAGTGTCCCCGCACCTGCTGGGTGCCCTCCAGTGCCCCGAACCCACCCTGTGCGCCATCCCCCCTCCCATTCCTCCCAGACCCACCGGGGTCATCCCTCCCCGGGGCTCCCTGCCCT
The DNA here is from genome assembly GCA_013186435.1 of Turdus rufiventris. Taxonomy (NCBI): domain Eukaryota; kingdom Metazoa; phylum Chordata; class Aves; order Passeriformes; family Turdidae; genus Turdus; species Turdus rufiventris. The sequence goes on from PYHW01010065.1 coordinate 142,158, forward strand.
GCCCGGTGACCCCCGGTGTCCCATCCCCCCGCCGTCCCCACGGTCCCTCCGTGCTCCCACGGTCCCATCGAGGCCATCCCCCCACGAGCCCCCGACCCCGGCCGGTACCCCCCGGTGCCGCGATGCCCCCGGTCCCATCGGGACCATCCTCTCCCCGTGCATCCCGGCGCCCCGGACCCGCCCGGAACCCCGTGGCCAACACCCCTCGGGCTCCCCACCCTGCCCGGTGTCCCTCGCCGCTCCGTGTCCCTTCGGTCCCTCCAGTCCCACCATGGCCACCATCCCCCCGGACTCCCGCCCCGGCCGGTGCCCCGCGGTGCCCCGTCCCCTCCCGCCGTCCCCCGCTTGCTCACCGCCGCCTGGAACCGCCTCCGTCCGCTCCGCCCGCCCCGCCGGGCGGCCGGGAAGGGGCGGGGGGGCTCCGGGGCCGGCTCTAGCCGGGGGTCCGGGGGGTGCCGGGGCTCGGGGGTCCCGCGGCCGGGCCGGGCGCGCTCCCTCCGCCGCGCCGCGCCGCTCTGCGCGCCGCCCACACGGGCGGGACCGTGAAATAGCAGCGGCCCCGGCTGCGCCGCGCGTGGGAGGCCCCGGGGGCGGATCCCGCGGCTGCCGCCCCCGCCGAGCGCGGGGGGGGGAGCAGCGGTGGGGGCGGCAGCACCGGGCCCCCTTCTTCCCCCCCCCCACTCCTAACCGGCACCGGAGCAGCGGGAGGGGAGCGGGAGCGGCGCCCCGCACGGCGGCATCGGGGGTCCAGCAGCCCCGGCAGGGAGCGGGGAGGACACGCGTGGTACGGGGGGCCCGTGGGAGAGGCAGAACCCCCCCGAGGGGAACACGGTGCTGAATCCCGGGGGTCCCGCGGGCAGCGCTCGTAGCATCCCCAGTTTCGGTGACAACCCGAGCGGGCGCGGGGATGCTCCGGGTACCGGCACCGCTGTCCCGGCAGTGTTCCCCGGTGCCGGAGCCCTCGCGAAGGGCTGGCTCTTGGTGTCACCGGTACGCACACGCTGCCATCGAAAGGCTTCGGGGTGAGCACCCGAGCGGCACCCCGGAGCAGCGAGAACGCGAGCGGACAAAGGTTTCTCGGGTGGGCTGGGGGAATGCTGAAGTCCCTCGCCAGCAGCACCGGGGTGCCTCCCGCGGGAACGAGGACGGGGAGGGGTGGGGGGGATGTCACGGCCCACACCCCGGTCCGGCCCTGCGTGGCTCGGTGCTATTTATACCGCGGCCGGCGCCTGGCGTGGGGCCAGAGCCGCCCCCGCGCGATCCTGGCCTGGGGGGAGCCGTGCCGGTGTCCGGGGCACATCCCCGGAGCTGCCGGGGGAGCAGCCGGGGGATCCCGCACGGGCACAGTCCCGGTCCCCATGACGGGGGTCCTGCCCCAGCCCTCTCGGTTCACCCCCCACTCACCGCCCCCCTGTCACGCCCCCCCCCGCTCCACGACCAAGCGTCCGGCGCGGCGGGGCCGTTCCCAGCCCCGGCGCTGCCCCCGGCTGACGCACATCCTCCNCCCACGGCCCCGCCGCTTCCCGGCTCCGCCGCCCACGGCCCGCGGAGGGGGAGCGGGGGGGCCGCCCGAGCCCGCTCCCCGCTGCCCGCCCACGGGCGACCGCCGCCCCACGGGGAGGGACCCGCGCGGAGGGCGGCACCCCCTTCCCGGGGCTGCGGGAGAACGGATGGTGCCGGCAGCGGAGCGAACCGGAGCCCCCCGGCCGAGCCGAGCCGCCCCTTGATCCGTGGGATGCGGGATTCCCTCCGCGCCGCGGGTCACCGGTGACCCTCGTGCCACGTCCGCCCCGGCAGAGCCCCGTCTGGGCCGTGGGGTCGCGGGGTCCGGGGCCGGCGGGGCCCGGGGCCGCGGGTTCGGCTGCCGGAGGGGCGGGGGGCGTGGGAGAGGCGGGACCTTCGCGCCCCCCACGCGTGGCCCATTCACACAAACATCGTGAGGCCGCGCCCTGATAGGCGGAGGCGGTTGTCAATCACACGGGATACACGAGGGGGTGGAGGGCGTGGCCTGTCGTGCCTGCGTTCTGATTGGTCAAAGGGCGTGTCCGTCAGAGCCGTTACCGGAGCAGGGCGTGGCTGCCCACTGAATGGCGGGCATATTGGTCACCGTGGTAACTGAGGGCGGGAACATGGCTGCTTCCTGCACGCACACTGCTGATTGGTTAAAAACACTGTCAATCAATGTGGAAGAAAGCAAGGAGGCGGGAGGGATGTCGGAGGTGCTTTTTGATAGGTTAAATCAGCTGTCAATCAACAACAAAGCCCGGCGAGCGCCTCTTCTATTGGCTGTTGATGGTCCTCGTTGGCTGGGCCAGGCGGGCGGCGGAAGCGGAAGCGGTCGGCGCAGCAGCGGCGGGAGGGATGAAACCGGCTCCGGGGCGGCGGCGGCGGCTCCCGGGGCTGCCCGTGCTGCTGTTGTTGCTGTTCCTGCTCTTCCTGCTCCTAGAAGCTGCAGGTGCGCGGGGCAGCGGCGTCCATGGGGGCCGGGGGGAGTCATGGTGGGGAGCGGGGCGGCGACAGCCCACGGGGCAGCATGGCGGGTGAATGGAACCAGCGGCGAGGCCACGGGGAACTGCTCGGTGCCCGCTGAGAGACGCCCTGACTCCCCGGGAACCCTCGGAGCTCTTCCCGGGGCCTCCACTCTCAGGGCGTCGGTGCGGCCCGGTGGGACCGGGATTTCGTGTCCCGTTGTCCCGATCCCCGGTACGATCGGGCCTTCTGTGCGATTCGGGAGCCGCTGCACCTCGCGGGGCGAGGGCTTGCCGGAGGCACCATCGGATTTATGTCCTTCAGGTCGGATTTTGGAACTAGGAGTCGAGCTAGAAGGGACCCAGGGATGGGGCTGTGTTGATCCCAGGGCACGGGGTTACTCTAAAATAGAACCAGAGGGGTATTGGAAGGAAAACAGCGTAAGGGCCATGGGGAATATGCCCGAGTGGAGGATCCCCGGGGAGGGAGGGGGTTCGGTGGGTGAAGCAGAGCACAGCAGGGCCTGAACCCCTCCCTCTGTGCTTCCCAGGCACTAGGAACCCCATCATCCCTCTCCAGGAGGGCCACGAGTCCCACTACAAGGAATCTCAGCGCTTCTGCTACACCAACACACGTGTCCCACGATGGAACGACATCTGGACGAGGACACAGGTGACAGGAGGAGGAGGAGCAGGCAGCAGATCCTCTCTGCTCCAGCCCATCCATCCATCCATCCATCCATCCATCCATCCATCCCCCCTCGCTTCCCACAGATCCGCGTCACCAGCAGCCGGATGATCCGCGTCACCCAGGTGGACAGCGAGGAGGAGCTGGAGAAGTTCAGCATGTGGAACATGGTGTTCTCCTTCCTGCGGGGGAAGCTCAACGACACCAGCATCGACGTGGATCTCTACAGCAACAAAACCTGCCTCAAGGTTGAGCTGCTGGAGCCTGGCACCACCTACTCCATCCTCCTCTTCCGACGTACGTCCTGTCCTCGCTGGGGGAAAGGGGCCTGGGGCTGCCCAGGGGGCAGCAGGACAGGCCAGCTCATGAGCCAAGGACCTGTTCCTTCCTCAGAGAGGGAATTTGGTCTGTGGAAGGAATTTGGGGTACTTGGAGGTTCACCTGGATGCTGCCACCTCCCTGTGGCAGGTGGAAGCTTCCTACCATGCCCCTCTCCACTGGGATTCACTTACTTACTTTCCAGGTTTTGATCCTAAGATGTTCCTCGTTTTCTTCCTGGGCCTGCTGTTGTTTTTCTGTGGAGACACACTGAGCAGGTGAGCCCCTCCTCTCCCAGGGGCTGGGGCAGTGCCTGGTGGCTCCTGGATGGGGGTGTTTGTACACAGGTATCCATAAATCACCTGCTGTGATCGATTCCTGTGGGATCATTGCAGGAGCCAAATCTTCTACTACTCAGCTGGGATCAGTGTTGGATTGTTGGCCTCGCTGCTTGTCCTCGTCTACATGATGTCCAAGGTCATGCCCAAGGTAGGGGTCACGTCTTGAGGGGGTCAGAGACCTCGTAGCCCTTTCCATACCCATACTGGGATGGACTGGGTTTGGTACAGAGCAACTCAGCACCCAGGGGAGGTATCCACAGCCTGCCTGCAACCCCCCTGTGCCCCCCAGAAAAGTCCTGTGTACTTCCTGCTGGTTGGAGGTTGGTCCTTTTCCCTGTACCTGCTTCAGCTGATCTTCAAGAACCTGCGGGAGATCTGCACGTCCTACTGGCAGTACCTGTTAGGTAGGTGGGGCTCTGAGATTCACCAGGTGAGTGTCTCCTAACAGAGCTGGAACGTTCTGGGGAGCAATGCTGAGATTCCCTGTCCAGGAGTGATGTTAGCTTCCCCCTCATCCTCACACAGCCCCCGATTTCTGCCCCATCCCTGTGCTCTCCCACAGGTTACCTGCTGTTCGTGGGGCTCCTGAGCTTCGCTGTGTGCTACAGGTACGGCCCCTTGGAGAACGAGCGCAGCATCAACCTCCTGTCCTGGGCCCTGCAGCTCCTGGGGCTGCTGCTGATGTACTCGGGCATCCAGATCCACGCCATCGCCCTGGGGCTGGTGCTCATCGCCATCTGCACCAAGAACCTGGATTACCCCTTGCAATGGGCCTTCGCTGCCTACCGGTGAGCCCTTGGCATTCCAGCTTGCTCCCAGCTCCCAGCTGGGTTGGGATGAGCTGCTGGATGGAGCCTGTGTCACAGGACAGGGTTGTGTTCACTGGGAGTGGGGTGGGTAGTCGTGCCCTTTCTCCCCTGGGACTGATGCAGGAGAAGGCCCTTGGGAGCAAGGAGCAGAGGTTAGAGGGGTGTGTTCCAATTTCCCCACTGCCAGCTGGCCCAGGAGCTGGTCCTGTCCTGGGAAATCGGTCTGCCCCAGGGATTCATGTCCCAGAACCTGGTCCTGCCCCAGATTTCCTGCCCCAGGAGCTGGTNCTGCCCCAGATTTCCTGCCCCAGGAGCTGGTCCTCCTCTGGGGTCCTGCCCTGGGATCCTGCTCTGGGGCACTGCCTCAGGAGCTGGTCCTGCTCTGAGATCCTACTCTGGGGTTGTGCTCTGGGCTGCTGCCCCAGGAGCTGGTCCTGTCCTGGGAAATCGATCTGCCCCAGGGATTCCTGTCCCAGAACCTGGTCCTGCCCCAGATTTCCTGCCCCAAGAACTGGTGCTGCCTCAGGATATGGTCTCGCCTTAGAGTTCTTGCTCCAGGGATCCTGCCCTGGGATTCTGCTCTCTGGTCCTGCCCCAGGGATTCTGTCCTGAGTGTTCCTCCTCTGGGGTCTTGCCCTGGGATCCTGCTCTAGGCCACTGACCCAGGAGCTGGTCCTGCTCTGGGCTGCTGCCCCAGGGGCTGGTCCTGCCCCATATTTCCTGCCCCGGGAGCTGGTGCTGCCTCAGGATCTGGTCTTGCCTTGGAGTTCTTGCTCCAGGGATCCTGCCCTGGGATTCTGCTTTCTGGTCCTGCCCCAAGGGTTCTGTCCTAAAGAGTTCCTCCTCTGGGGTCCTTCCTGGGATCCTGCTCTGGGATCCTGCTCTGGGGCACTGCCCCAGGAGCTGGTCCTGCTCTGGGATCCTGTTCTAGGCCACTGCCCCAGGAGCTGGTCCCACCCCATCCAGCAGACATTAACTGGTGTTTTCCCCGTGGCAGGAAGGTGCAGAGCTCCAAGCTGGGCCCAACCCCCCCTCGGCTGCTGACAGAGGAGGAATTTCGGCTCCAGGGCGAGGTGGAGACCCAAAAAGCTCTGGCAGAGCTGCGGAGCTCCTGCCAGAGCCCCGAATTCTCTGCCTGGAGAACAGTGTCCCGCATCCAGTCTCCCAAAAGGTAACATCCCCAGCAGCGAGCTCAGGGTGGCCACCCTGTGTCCCTCTGTGCTGTCCTCTCTGTCCTTAGAGACAGAGGCGCAGATCTGTGGTGTGTGTGGGGGGAAAGGATGGATAGCACCAGGTCCCAGCACCAAAATGCTTTCCCTGCATGTGTCAGGGCCCCTCCAGAGGCTCTGGACACACCTGCCCAACGTGCTGCTCCATGGCTTTTCCCAGGTTTGCTGATTTTGTGGCTGGTGCTTCCCATGTCACCCCCCATGAGGTGTCTGCCCACGAGCGGGAGTTTGGCCTGGGAAGATTGTACATTGACGAGGAGCTCTTTGAGGATGATGATGATGATGATGAAGAGGAGGAGGAAAATGTCAATGAGTTCTCTGCTGGGAATCACAGGAGTGATTCCCTGCCCCACAACCATCTGGATGTCCAGTGAGGTCGGCTGTCCTGGGATCAACGAGCAGAACCAGTGCTGGGTTGCTCCAGGCATGGAGGGGATGGAGTCTGTGGGGGATGGAGCCTGTGGGGAGTGGATTTTCTCCCTGACAGAGACAAATGGGGGTCTGACCTCCCTTTCCCTGCAGCTCCTGCCTGAGGTGTGAGTGCTGTTGTCAGCACAGCTCTGGGTGTTTTGGGGGTGGGACACATGGAAGCCCCCCCAGGCTGGGAGCTCACCTGGTCCTGAATGCAGCCTGTACCCACCCCAACTTTTGCACTGGATGTTTGTGAGCTCCCAGGGTGGCACCCCCGGGGTAGGGACCCTGTCCCAGGCCTGGGTGCCCATCTGGCTCCATCCCTCAGTGCCACAGCTGTGGGCTGCAGCCAGGAGCCCCTTTCCCCTCGCTGGGCACTGGGCAGCCTGGGGTGGGGATGGACCTTCCCCTCCATCTCCTGTGCAGGTGCCTGAGGGTGACACACACGAGAGGAACTTTGGACCTGTCCCACTGGTACCTGCAGGCTCAGCACCTGTCTGGAGCCGTGGTGAGGGAGCTGCCAGCGACCTGCTCCTCCTGCTACAGATCTATCAGAGGGCTCCAGCTGGTCGGGCCACACCTCTGACTTGGCTTCAATCCCGTGCGGAGACCAAAACCTCTGGCGCTTCCCCGATGGAGCTGTGGAGCCTCGGGGTGTGCTGGCTGCCCCTGGATGTGGTGCTGGGGTAGAGGCCGTGCTCAGCCCCCTGTCCCCATGCCAGAGCTGAGGATGAGTGTGGATGTGCTTCCTCCCTGCCTCATGCCCTCCTGCTGTTACTCCTCTCCCATTAATGGGTGCAGGCAGGGGCTGGGGGTGACCCCAATGATGTTCCAGCTCCCAGTGCTGGCTGGGGAGCTCTGCCAAAGAACAAAGCTGGAGGGGACACCCCAATCTATGCAAGTTCCTAAGCAATAACGCTGCCATCACCTCCTTGCAGTGTCTCAGCTGCCCTGGGGACCCCCAGCCCAGCCCCTACCTCACCTGGAGCTTCTGCCATCAGTTTGTCCCAGTCTGCTGTCTGTCCCTGTCCCAGCTTTGCTCCCCAGCCCTTGCTGTACTTTCCTCCCTGCTCAGCTGTGAGCAGACTCTGTTACTCCATCCTCCCACCCTCAGTGTGATGAATGACTGATTATATTTTTAATAAAGATGTATTTTTTAGGGCCTGAGCCTTATTAGTTCGTCCTGCTGTGACCCCAGGGCTCAGCCACCTGTGGGAGGTCGTTCTGCTGGGGATGGTGTGTGGGGACACAACAGCCCCCGAGTGACACATTCACTGTGACAGGAATGGCCTCAGGTTGGGCTGGGTGTTTTTCCCTGGGGACAGGTGTCCTCCTCCGAGCAGCCCTGGGCATTCCTGGTTCTCCAGCCCTGTACCTTGCACTTGTTTCCCGCAGCCCAGGAGAGGAAGCTCCTTTTGTTTGCTCGGCTCCAGGATTTTCCCTGCTTGTTCCTGCTCTGAGCTGCGGGGTGGGGAAGGCACACAGCAGCCGGGACAGCGGGCAGGGGCTGCAGCCGGCAGAGCTCCTGGGGTTCATCCCCACTTGGCTGCTCCTTCGTGCCTCAGTTTCCCCATCTGGCAGCTCTGGGGGAGGGCCCTGCGGCCCCCCCGCCCCTCCGTGGGCCGGACGGGGCCAGCACCGGGTGCTGGGCTGGGCTGAGCCCCGCCGGTTCCGGAGCAGCTCCGGCTGAAGCCGCTCCAGCTGAAGCCACCCCAGGAGCTGCTGCTCTGCCACCGGGAGGTGAGTCGGGGACCCCTCAGCTGCCAGACAGCACCTGGAGCCCCCCAATCCTCAGCTGGATGGGGGTACCCTGTCCCCACAACCCCCACACCAGGACACCTGCATCCCACGGGCCGTGGGGACCCGGTGTCACCGGGAGCACCGGGGTGAGCCCCGCGCTGCCCTGGAGCTCTGGGGGGCTCTTACTCTGCATCCCACCCGTGGCTGCCGACCCTGGGGTCTCAACTCAGAGCCCTGGAGGGCTCTGCCATCTCTAGAGGGTGCTGGAACCTCCTCCATCACCTTTTTTTGCCCCATCCTTCCCCACCTTCTCCTCGGTCGTGAACTTTCCCCGGGACACCGATAAGCGGGGCTGGGTTTACAGCCCTGCGCCCCAGCTGTAAAGTGGGGGTGAAGGTCAGCCCCGGGAACGTGCCTGTGCTGTCACACACAGGTGAGAGATGGGGGGAAGCAGCTCCGGGGGTGATCTGGTGGGGGGCTTTGGGCTCTCCACCCCTCCCCGGCTTCCCCCTGCCAGGAAGGAGGGAGGAAGCGGAGCCTGAATTAATCGCTGCCCCAAGAATAGGAGCCAGGTGTCCGCATTTCCTGACCGGGTCCCCGCTTCCCTCCAGCGTCCGGCTGCCCCCAAACCCCACCACGGGGTCCTGGGCACCGGGATACCCCGGGAAGTGCCCCCTGTACCTCTGTCCCCTGCCTTGTCCCCTGTCCCCAGGGCTGGGGGAGCAGCCGAGATCCCAGGTGGGTGTTTTGGGGAGCGGGCTGCGTGTCCGTGGCTGGAACCCCCCCCGTGCTGTGTCCCAGGTGCCCCGGAGCTGCCCGGCCATGGAAGGCACCTCCTCGATGCTGGACGCCGAGGCCGTCGCGGACCTGGTGCTGCTGGACCCGCTGACCGAGGAGTCGCTGGTCCAGACGCTGCAGGAGCGATTCCGCCGCCACGAGATCTATGTAGGCAGCGGGACCGGGGGAGCTTGGGGGGCGACAGGGGATGCTGGGGGGGATATGGGGTCTGGGATGGGATTGGGAGGGCTGCAGGGTCTGG
>PYHW01010065.1:163549-178445 GCA_013186435.1 Turdus rufiventris
GTGTGTCCCTTCCCATGTCCGTGTTTGTGTCCCTGTCCCTGCCCGTGCCCATGCGTCTCTTCCAGCGTCCGTGTCTAGTACTGTGTCCATGTGTCCCGTCCCTTGTCCCTTACTGTGTCCGTGTGTCCCTGTGTCCGTGTGTGTGTCCGTGTGTCCGTGTGTGTGTCCGTGTCCATGTGTCCGTGCGTGTGTCCGTGTGTTCCGCTCGGTGTCCGTGTGTGTGTCCATGTGTCCTTGTGTCCCGCTCGGTGTCCGTGTGTGTGTCCATGTGTCCGTGTGTCCCGCTCGGTGTCCGTGTGTGTGTCCGTGTGTCCATGTGTCCGTGCGTCCCGCCCCGTCCCGCGCCCCCGCTCTGTGTCCGTGTGTCTCGCTCCGTGTCCGTATGTCCGTGTGTCCCTGTGTCCGTGTCCGTTGTCTCGCTCCGTGTCCGTGTGTCTCGCTCCGTGTCCGTGTGTCTCGCTCCGTGTCCGCGTGTCCGTGTGTCCGTGTGTCCGTGTGTCCGTGTGTCCCGCCCCGTCCCGCCCCGTCCCGCCCCGTCCCGCCCCGTCCCGTGCCCCTCTCTGTGTCCTCCGCGCCGCACGGGGGCGCTGCGCGCGGCGGCTCCCGGAAGTCGGCGCGGGCCGGGGCGGGCGCGGGGCGGGTCGGCGCCTTTGTGTGAGCCGGGCCGGGATGGTGCGGGGCGCCGGGCGGGTAAGGAGCGACCCCAGCCCGTGACCCCCGGCCCCCGCAGGGCCCCCTCGCCGCGGCCCCGCCGCCAGCTCCGCACTGACCCTCTCTTACCCCCCCCCGGGGCCTCCCGCCGCCTTTCGTGGCTCCCCCCGGGGGCCCTTCCTGCCCCCCATCCCCGGGCCCCACGAGGACCCCGCTGTTCCCTCCCCGATCTCCTCCCGGTTCTCCCGGAGCAGCTTCGGGACTCCCCGTCCCTGCCTCCTGCCCGCCCCCCTTCCCCCAGCCCCCCATCCTCTGTCCCACTCTTTTCCCTCCTGCCCCATCCCCTCCTCAGGGATCCCCACGCCGCAGACATTGCCCCGGTGTTTTTTGGGCTTTGCCTTTCAGAGCCTTCCCCGCTGCTTCTTCATCATCCTCCTCCTCCTCGCCCTCCCCAGCTGCCTGTGGTGTTTTCCCATCCCTCCGCATCCCGGGGAGAGCAGCCCGTGCTCTGAACCTTTGGTTTTTGCTGGGGAAGGGGCAGCTCCAGCCTCCCCCAAACTCCCGCTCTTTGCTGCTTTCTGGGCTTGCTGGTCCCTGCCTGAGACAGGGAATTAGGAATAGGGTAATTAAGGATAGAGTTCCCTGGGTAAGTTTGTGAAATCCCGAGAGCTGTTGGGGCTTCTGTGAGCAGGACGAGGGGATAAAGGCAATGGGACAAGTTGGGAGGATGCTGGAGGGAATGGCCGGTGCTGGGGGACAGGTATGGTGGCAGCCAGGAAATCTGAGAGGTGGTGCAGGCTCCATTTGAGGAGACAGGAAATCCCAGGGGAATNNATCCCAGGGGAATGCAGAGAATCTGAAGTGAAGGAATGAAGTGGCTGTGGCTGGAGGATTCCTAGAGGCGAATTCAACTGGTGTGTCCATCCTGAGTGACCTCTCTTTGGAGAGGAGCCTCATCCCCAGCTTGGGAAGAGGGGAGATGTCTGGAACAGGCTCTGATTGGGTCTCAGGGTCAGCAGGATCTCTGTCCTTTCCCCAAAAGCAGAGGGACTGAGAGTCAGTGTCTTTTTTTTTTTTTTTGCCTCTGCTGCTTTGCACATGCAGCCAAAAGTTGGTCTGTGAGGTGACAGCACAGGTTTAGTCCATCTCCAGCTGAACAGCTGCTCTGTGGCTCCTCCAAGGGTGGAAAATGGGAGGTATGACCGGAATGGTGTTGCTTTGGTTGTTAAATAACTTTTTTTTGTGTTTCCGCTCTGCAGAGCCCCTTGCCCTGCCAGATCCTGCTCCCGCCACGGATGAACGCGTGAAGGCCGAGCTGACCAGGAGAAGGGACTCTTAAGCAGCTGCTAAGATGGGCATGAGGATCAAGCTGCACAGCACCAACCACCCCAACAACCTGCTGAAGGAACTCAACAAGTGCCGGCTCTCCGAGACCATGTGCGACGTCACCATCCTGGTGGGCTCCCGCTCCTTTGCCGCGCACAAAGCCGTGCTGGCCTGCGCCGCCGGCTACTTCCAGAACCTCTTCCTCAACACGGGGCTGGACGCTGCCAGGACCTACGTGGTGGATTTCATCACACCAGCCAACTTTGAGAAGATCCTGAGCTTTGTGTACACCTCAGAGCTCTTCACTGACCTCATCAACGTGGGCGTCATCTACGAGGTGGCGGAGAGGTTGGGCATGGAGGATCTGCTGCAGGCCTGTCACTCCACCTTCCCCGACCTGGAGAGCTCGGCCATCACCAAGCAGCCTGCCCTGGCTGTGGGGGAAGGCCGGGCTGGGCCGCTGAGCAGCACCTCCTCAGAGCAGAGCCACTCTTTGGGAGACATCCGGAGCGGCACAGAGCACTTCGGCCCTGAGCGGAATTACCTCCTGCACGGGGACATGGCGGGGAGCTACAAAGAGGATGACAGGAATCCCGCGGGTGAGGCCAGCCAGGCTCTTCCCCTGATGCACCCACAGCAGCCTCCCAAGACAGAGCAGGAGTCAGATCCCGGGCAGTTCGCTCCGGTGGCGGGTCTGGGGGTCCAGCCCGGCGGGAATGTCGTGGCACAGACCACGGGCAGCTCCTGCCCTCAGTACAAGGCCCAGAGCAATGGTGACTACAGCAAGGGCGGCTTCTTCCCCACTGACCCCTCCCTGGATGTCTCCACGGGGAGCAACTCCTGCCCCAGCAACAGCGACCACTCCAAAGAGCAGGGGTTTGAGCAGATGGATGAGCTCCAGCTGGAGGATCTGGGAGAGGCCGAGCTGCATTTTGAGGATGCTGGAGAAGAACTGGTCCCGCCTGAGGAAGTGATTGAGCTGAGTGATGACAGCGAGGAGGAGCTGGCCTTTGAGAGCGACAGCCGGGACAGCAAGGCCATGCCCTGCCAGGTGTGCAAGAAGGTGCTGGAGCCCAACATCCAGCTGATCCGCCAGCACGCCAGGGACCACGTGGACCTGCTCACCGGGAACTGCAAAGTGTGTGAGACCCACTTCCAGGACCGCAACTCCAGGGTCACCCACGTGCTGTCCCACATCGGCATCTTCCTCTTCTCCTGTGACATGTGCGAGACCAAGTTCTTCACCCAGTGGCAGCTGACGCTGCACCGGCGGGACGGGGTCTTCGACAACAACGTCATTGTCCACCCCAGTGACCCCCTGCCGGGGAAAGTGGCCGTGTTTGGGGGAGGGCCCGGCCCCGAGCTGGCTTGTGCTGCCTGTGGGAAGCCTTTGGCCAAAGATTTCCACACGGTCCGGAACCACCTGCTGGAGCACGTGAACCTGAAGAGCCAAACGTGCGGCATGTGCGACCAGCGGCACCTGAGCCTGTGCAGCCTGATGTGGCACACCCTGTCCCACCTGGGCATCTCCGTCTTCTCCTGCTCCGTCTGCGCCAGCAGCTTCGTGGACCGGCAGCTCCTGGAGAAGCACCTGGCCGTGCACCAGAACGTGGAGGAGGCTCTTTTCCAGTGCCACTTCTGCAGCCAGAGCTTCAAGCTGGAAGCTGCCTATCGCTACCACGTCAGCCAGCACAAATGCGGGGGCAGCCTGGACATCCGGGCGGGATTTGGGGAGCGCCTGCAGCCGCAGGGGCTGCCCAAGAGGAAGCTGCCCGAGGAGTTCCTGAGCGAAGAGCTGGCGCTGCAGAGCCAGCCGGGGAACAGCAAGTACAGCTGCAAGGTGTGCGGCAAGAGGTTTGCCCACACCAGCGAGTTCAACTACCACCGGCGCATCCACACCGGGGAGAAGCCGTACCAGTGCAAGGTGTGCCACAAGTTCTTCCGAGGGCGCTCCACCATCAAGTGCCACCTGCGGACGCACTCGGGGGCCCTCATGTATCGCTGCACGGTTTGTGGCCACTACAGCTCCACGCTCAACCTGATGAGCAAGCACATAGGGGTGCACAAGGGCAGCCTCCCGCCCGACTTCACCATCGAACAGACTTTCATGTACGTCATCCATAACAAAGAGGCCGAGAAAAACACGGATAGCTGATGGGGCAGGGCGCCGGCGGAGGAGAGAGTGTTAATGGTGGAAGCTGTGGAGGAAAAAAAGGAGAAAAAAAACATAAAGATGTCGTTTTGTTTTTATTTAATGGTCAGGCATCATGGATGAAATACGTTTTTGGTTTTGGTTTAATTTCTTTTTTTTTGGGGCCTTCCTAGGGCTTTTTAGATTGGTGGCGTTGTACAAATTAACAGCACGTGAGGTACATCACTGTTTCAAGGAGTCTGTCGTGTTTACTTACCTCTGGTCCTGTTAGAGGCCATCGAGTTCTGTGCATTTAGCATTTCTCACTAGTTTTTAAGTCTAGATTCTATTTTTTTTTTAACCTTTTAGCCCACTTGACCAGGCTAACCCTGAGCTTGTCCACAAACTGATGCTGCTAAGATTTTCACACCTGACCTCAGTGGAGAGGGACAGAGCCAGAGCAGGTGCTGGACTCAAAAGGAAAGGAACAAAAGAGAAAAGAAAAAAAGGAAAAAAAAAAAAAAGACATTCTGGGCATCCCTGGTGTTCTGCTGCTACTGCCAGGAGACAGGCAAAGTGTGCTCTGGGATCGACCATTGCTGCATTGCTGGGAAGAGGAACAGGAAGCACCTGAGTGTGTAAACAAGGAGAGATCCCAGCAGGGAACCAGGAGCAGGGAATTTACAGATTCCCAGGCCGTGTTTTCTCTGCTGTGGCTGGAATCACTCATGCCCTGAGAGGAGGAGATGAAGGAGCCACACGACGTCCCTGCAGAGCCCGAGTGGAGGTGGCTGCGTGAGCGCGGGGATCTCCCGTAGGACTGGAGAGGGAAGGGAAGCAGCTCCTGCTCCCTGGGAGGTTTTTTGTGGTGGCCACAGGGCTCCAGGAGTCTCCTGGCTCTGCTCTGCCCCAGCCTCACTCTGTGCCCTGGGCAGATGAGTCAGGATGAAGCTGTTGCCTTAACTCCCTGGAAGGAGGAGGGACCCTTCTCCTGCCAAAGGGATCCCCCCTCCCACACCCTGGATCTCCACATCCAGGTGGCAGATGTGTGTGGTTGGAGTGATGTGATTTGTTCATGGAGTGGGAGGACAGCGATGGCTTGGCCTCTCAGGCTGTGTGCTGGGCACTTCTGGGGGCTCTCCTGGGTGTGGGGGGCTCTCCTGGGTGTGGGGGGCTCTCTCCCTCTGCATTTCAGTGGTGCAGGAGGCTCTTCTGGGCGTGGGGAGCTCTCCTGGACATGTGTCAGGCTCTCCTGGGCACAGNNNGCTCTCCTGGGCACAGGGGTCTCTCCTGGCCCTGTGTCAGCTCCACCCCAGCATGGGGAGCTCTCCTGGATATGTGTCAGGCTCTCCTGGGCACAGGGGTCTCTCCTGGCTTGGGGGGCTTTCCTGGCCACTCCTGGGGGTCTCTCCTGGCCACCCTGGCGAGGTCAGCTGGTGCCAACAGCGTTAACACCGGGAAGGGATGGATTATCTTCTCCCTGTGTTATCCAGCTGTGGGGCAGGGGTGGGGAGGAACAGATATTTCCAAGCTGGGACTGCCCTCGGGTAACTCATTCTACCTCACAAACAAGGAAGTGCTCGGGGCTCTCCAGCCTCAGTGGTCGTGGATCGGCTCCTGCGCTTCTGTCAAGTTTTGCTGTTACAAAACTAAACTTAACTAGTGATTTGCAAACCCTGGAAACTCAGCCCAGTGCCCCCTCCCTGCAAAGGGACACCCGGGAAGGGCTGTCCTGCGCTGGGGGCTGGACTCTGAGAGCTCAGAGCACCCGGGGTCTCTCTTCTGGCTCTGCTGTGGCCTTGGGCAAGTCACTTCACCTCTTTGCCTCAGTTTCCTCATCTGTAAAATGAGGGTGGTACCTGCTGTGGTACTGACCTACCTCCAGGAGCAGGGAGGGGGCCTGGAGCCTGGCTTTGGAGGCACCAGAGCCAAGCTCAGCTCTGGCTTGGCCTGGCTGCTGCAGCTCTGACTCCTGAACTCCAGCCTCGAGGTCCTGGGATCACTGTGGAGCTGTGTTGAGCTGTGTTAGGTTTTACAAGAAAAAAGGGTGATTTTGGGAATGGTGAGGCGCTCTGGGAAGCTGTTGGGAGCTGTTGGCACTTTGCTGCAGGCTCCTCTGAGCTGCTCTCTGGGTTCCAGGGTTTCTGTCGTGGAATTATGGGATGGATGAGGCTGGAAGGGACCATTGGGGTCACCCAGTGCCACCCCCTGCTCGTGCAGAGTCCCCTCGAGCACAGAGCTCAGGGCTGTGCCTGTTGATTACAGGCTGGGGACAGGGACAGGGACAGGCACGACCTGCACTGCTCTGGAGGTGGCTGTGAAGGGTGAGAGGGATAGATAAGGCTGGGAGAGCCTTGAGACCCTCCTGGAATGTTCCAGAAGCCGTGGTGAGCTTCAGGGAGGGTCTGCAGCCCTGGATCTCACTAAGCTGAAAAGCAAAAGCCTTTTGTGCACATAAACCAAAAAGAGAAGCTTTTACACCGAAACACCAAGGGGCACAGCCAGCTCTCCTTGCTCCTGGCCCTGGGGGGGGGAAGCAGGAGCCCCCTGCTTGCTGCTGGCCCTGACCCAGGAAATTTCTGTTTGCCTGGGTTAAAAGGGATCATTCCCACATGGAACACCCCGAAATCAGCAGTGGAGGGGCTGCAGGGCTGGGTCTGGACCTGCTGCTGCTGCTGCTGCTCCTGGGGTGTGATTCCCAGAGGGGTCCCAGACCTGAGTGCTCCCCCCAGGAGGGTCCTGGGTGTTCCTGAGCCTTCAGGGGTTGGCAGGGATGTGATCCCTGTCCCCACGTCCAGCCAGCCTTGCTGGGAGCTCCATTCAGTGTTGGGAGAGCCAGAGCAGTCGCTCTGTGCAAGGTTTGGTTCCTTTCCACCACCACGGGCAAACCTGGCTCTCTCCTGCCCCTACTGCCCTTGGTGACTTTGGGGACACCCACCTACCTCCCCTGGGGCAGCCCGAGGTGTTTGCAAAGTGCTTTGGGATCCTGGGGTAGGAGAGGGAGTTGCAGAAGGGAAATTCTGGCAGCATCCAGGTCCTGGAGCCTCCTGGGGCCCTGCTCTGAGCCCAGGCTCACTCCCATCCCCAACACAAAATTCATTTTCCCTGTTCTCAGTGGATCCAGATCTCATCAGAATAATTGAGCAGAAGAAAGAACAAGAGTTGAACTTGCTGTCTAACCTTTTCGTTAAGTTAATCGTAGGTACTGACCTCCTGCTATTTAAGTGTTTACTATCTATTTGCTGTAAAGTTTTGTATATTTTGTAAACTTTCCCCCCACCCCAAATCGTAGATGTCTAAAATCGTTGTACATCGGGTTCTTTTTTACTCCATTGTTCAGCACAAAGTGTGTTTTTTATTTAGAATAATAAAATGGAAAACATTGACCTCACGTAGCTGCTTCTTGATAAAACATGTTCCTTCCAGGAATACCTGGGAAGCAGGTGAGGCCATCCCTGTGTTGGATTTCTGGCCTGGCTCCAGGACTGGGAGTGGCTCAGGGGAACAGATTGGACTTTCCTATGGGATAGAGGAACAGGAGGGAGCGAGGGGTGCAGCAGCAGGGTGGGTTTGTGTGCCTGGATGAGATTTTTCTGCGCTGTGTTTGCCAGGAACTGGAGCTCAGTTCCTGAGCTTTACAGCCCTGTTTGTAAAGACAAGGATTTACTGGAGCGGGTCCAGCGGAGGCCACAGTGGTGTGGAGGGGTCTGGAGCAGCTCAGTGATGAGGAGAGACTGTGGGAGAAGGGCTTGCTTAGTCTGGAGCAGACTGAGAGGGGATTCTATCAATCCATAAAAACTTCTTAGATTTCTGTATAAATATCTCATTGGAGAGGGGGTCTCACTAATCCATAACAGGTGCGTGCCAAGGTAATGGTGCCAGACTTTTCAGTGGTGTGACAGGACATGGAGCAAGGGTCAGAAATGAAAGCAGAGGAAATTCCACCTCCACACAAGGAAGAATTTCCTGCGGAGGTGGCAGAACACAGGAACAGGGTGCCCCAGCCCAGGTCACCAATAAATTGGTGACAATTTATTTGAGGCCACTCTGGCCCTAAGGTCTAGGGATGAAAGTGCAGAGAAATTAAGACAGTTAAAAATTAAGTTTATTACATGAAATACCAAATTTTACATGTTTAAGTATCTTGAATGTATTTTTGCTCTGGTGAATGGCTGGATGTGTATTTATCATGCATTTCTTCATTGGAAATGGGAGGGAATTAGCAAAGAGAAGCTCAGGATTAGGGAATGAAGGTGTTGGGGTCCTGTGAGTGCAGATCTCAGCCCAGGGGTTCTGCACTCACAGGTGTGAGGAATAGAGAAAGCGGAACAGCCTGAGGCATAGCAGGGAATCCTGAGGAGGGGCTGGAACCTTCCAGGGTTTCTGTTCATTTGGATTTTTCCCTGGGATGCAGAGGAGCCTCCCTGCAGAAGAACCCGGAGGTATTTTAGGGTTTTACCCCATCAAGGACCCCTGGAACTGGCAGAGCTTTCAGCCAACCCCACGATAACCCCGTATCCATCCTAACCCCTGGTCATGGGCTCCTCCTGGGACATCCTGCTCCCAGCCCTGCACCAGCATCCTGTCCCCAGAACTGCTTATGCTGTGCTTTTTTCACGACGTGTTCCTCGAGCAGCTCAAGGCCCTTGGTGGATTTATGGGCTCTGTCACCTTCCCCCAGCGAGGGCTCGACCTGCAGCACATGACTGAGATCAGGGTTCAGACAAGGATGAACTTTCTCCGGATGCTGCAGTTCCTTGCACAGCACAAACCCAGCCCTTGCTCCAGCTCCAAGGTTTTCTGCACACGCTTGTGCTTCCACAGGGACTTTGGTGGAAGGGGAAGGGCTGTTGGAGCCTGATGGAGTTGAAAAATGCACCCAGTGGCCATAAAAACCTGCCAGGGGATGCTCCAGAGGAGGCTGGAGTTCACAGGATGGACGACCCAAAGTCAGTCTGGAGCAGCCCCAAATCTAATTTAGCCATCACTAATTTACCACTGGGTTTGCAAAATTGCTCTGAAGGAGTGGCTGATCTCAAATCTAAACTGTTCCTCCTCTCAGGCTGTGCCCTGCTCAGCCCCTGCAGCTGCTTCACCTTCATCTCTCAACAGTCAGGCTCTGGACATTGCTGGGCATGGTGAGGAGAGGTTCGTGTTCCAAAGGGGTGATTCCTTCTCTCCCACTCGGGATGGCTCTTACCAGCAGTGCCGTGCCAGGGGGTCGGGGGCAGTTTGGGGATGCCCATGATGGGGCAGAGCATGCACTCCAACCCCACAGCTTGGGGCAGGATGGGGATCTGATCTCAGGGCTGAGTTCTGCCAGACACTGAGTGGGGTAACAGCCTTTATTATTGCAAAGGTTTCACTTGTCAGACAGGGAATATAATTTTGTCTTATCCTTTCTTTCTATCTTATTCTTTCTCTGGAACCGTACTCCAGAGGCAAGATGTCCGTAGCTCCCAGCTCTCCTCAAACCTGGCACCTCATCCCGCCACGGAGAAGCGCCCAGCCAAGAAAGGCTGTGCCCAAGCAAACTGTGTCCTCAACAACAGGAAAATCCATCCTGCTATCCCCAGGGAGCCACCAGGACGGAGGCTGGGAGAGTCCAACCCCCTTAGTTGGGAGGGCTGTTGTCCTTTGCGATGACTATGGAGTGCTGCGTGCTGGAGGAGTTGCCGGCGCCCTTCTGGCCATCGTGGTCCTTCGGGATGTACTTGACCACGGCAGAGATGAGTTTGCTGCGGAAATTCTTGCTGAGGAAGTTGTAGAGGATGGGGTTGACGACGCAGTGGAGCAGCGTGAAGCAGTCGATGATGTCGTAGAAGAAGTAGAGGAAATGGGCCAAGGTGCAGTCCAGGACGATGTGGTTGCCCTCGAGGGTGAGCAGCGTCAGCACGACGTGGAAGGGCAGCCAGCTGAGCAGGAACATCCCGATGTAGGCGTAGATGAGCAGGCAGTGCTTGCGGCTCTCCGGCTTGGAGCGCCGGATGAAGCGCGCCGTCAGCACGTTGAACACCGCGATGATGGGGAACGGGATGAGGAAGCCGATGGTGGTGGTGGCCAAGCTGACCACCAGAGCCCACTCGTCGTAGGTCTCGAAGGGGGCCATGAAGATGCAGATGGGCTCCACGGTGTTGACCAGCTGCATGTGAGCCACCTCCAGCACGGGGATGATGGCGGCCAGCACCCAGCTGCAGGCGCAGACCACGCGGCGCACGCGGTGCTGGTGCTGGTGCCAGAAGAGGGAGGAGCTGGTGAGGCTCACATAGCGATCCACGCTCAGGCAGGTGAGGAAGAAGATGCTGGCATACATGTTGGCAAAGTAGAAGTAGTGGGTGAAGCGGCAGAGGAAGCTGCCCCAGAGCCAGGTGTAATCCAGCATCACCTCCAGCATCCAGATGGGCAGCGAGAGCAGCACCCCGAGGTCAGCGATGGCCATGTTGATGATGTACAGGTTGACCAAGTTCTTGCTACCCCGTGTCTTCCAGTTGACCCAGATGACCAGGAGGTTCTCCACTATGCCCACCAAGAAGATGACCAGGTAGAGGATGAAGAGAATCACCCTCTTGATGTTCTCATCCAGGTTGAACTCGCAGTGGGTGTAGGTGTGGTTGATGAGGTAGAACAGCTCGGTCAGGTTGTGGTAGTCCCCGTACTCGCTCAGGACAGTGTGTGTCTCCATGGGGACAGTGGTCACCTCGGCCATCCTGGTGGCTGCAGGGAAAGGGAGGGCACTGAGCTGGGCAGCCTGAAACACAAAGTGTTTGTGTGGGGCTCCAAAAGATCTTTCTGGAGGCTTCTAACAGTTTTTTCTCGCATAGTGACTCCCTATATCAACCCTCAAAAGATGCTGTGTCACCCTCACATCGCAGGGTAATTATCAGCCACAAACAGCAGTCACCAGCTGTGGTGGCTGTTCCCTGTCCCAGAGTCTGGCCTGGGGCACAGACAGGTGCTGGTGACTCTGTCCCAGAGACTCAGCTCCAGCCACCGCTCCCACCCGAGCCCTCCAGGCACTTGCCAAGCCACCCTCGCTCTGCCAGAAGCCATCAGAACGTCCAAGTAGGTGACAAAATTATAAATTTCAGGGAAATGCAGTTGACCTGAACATCCTCTTAATTGCCCCAAGTGAGGGCTCCGATCCCAGCACAGCTGCATCCGCACAGCGAAGGCGCTGCAGACCCCGTCCAGCCTCGTGCCTCTGGAAATGTTCAGGAGCAGCCGTTCCCTCGGGAATGCTCTGCCCTTCCAGTGGGGTCTTCTCGCTTCACTTGGAGCCTGGCAAGCCAGGACCAAGCCACAGCCGGGTGTCCCCCATGAGAGAATCATCCCTGAGGCACCCACCCACCCAGGCTGGCACCCACCGGCCCCAAAAAGAGGGAGAGGCTGGAGCTGCCACCCCCAGGGCTCCTGAACCTCCCCTTCTGTCTGCGCTGCAGGTCCCGAGAGGCTGCTGGGAGTGAGGAGAGACAGATGGAAGGCGGGACAGATGGACGGGAGAGGGGACAGNTGGACGGGAGAGGGGACAGAGAGATGGGAGAGAGGACAGATGGACAGGAGAGGGGAGAGAGAGATGGGAGAGAGGACAGATGGACAGGAGAAGGGACAGAAAGATGGGAGAGAGGACAGATGGACAGGAGAAGGGTCAGAGAGATGGGAGAGGGGACAGAGGGACAGAGAGATGGGAGAAAGGACAGATGGACAGGAGAAGGGACAGAGAGATGGGAGAGGTGACAGAGGGACAGGAGAAGGGACAGGTGGACAGGAGAGGGGACAGATGGACAGGAGCAGGGAGAGAGGACAGAGGGACAGGAGAAGGGACAGGTGGACAGGAGAAGGGACAGAGATTTGGGAGAGGGGACAGATGGACAGGAGAGGGGACAGATGGACAGGAGAGGGGACAGAGAGCTGGGAGAGAGGACAGATGGACAGGAGAAGGGACAGAGAGATGGGAGAGAGGACAGATGGACAGGAGAAGGGACAGAGAGATGGGAGAGGGGACAGAGGGACAGGAGAAGGGACAGAGAGACGGGAGAGAGGACAGAGGGACAGAGAGATGGGAGAAAGGACAGATGGACAGGAGAAGGGACAGAGAGATGGGAGAGGTGACAGAGGGACAGAAGGGACAGAGGGACAGGAGAAGGGACAGAGAGATGGGAGAGAGGACAGATGGACAGGAGAAGGGACAGAGAGATGGGAGAGGTGACAGAGGGACAGGAGAAGGGACAGGTGGATAGGAGAGGGGACGGAGATTTGGGAGAGGGGACAGATGGACAGGAGAGGGGACAGAGAGCTGGGAGAGAGGACAGATGGACAGGAGCAGGGAGAGAGGACAGAGGGACAGGAGAAGGGACAGAGAGATGAGAGGACAGACGGATGGTAAAGGGGACAGGTGGACAGGATCAGGGACAGGTGGACAGGAGCAGGGACAGAGAGATGGGAGAGAGGACAGATGGACAGGTGAAAGGACAGAGAGATGAGAGGACAGACGGATGGTAATGGGGACAGGAGGACAGGAGCAGGGACAGGTGGACAGGAGCAGGGACAGACAAACAGGAGAGGGGATGGATGACACAAGGAACAGACGGACATGAGAAGGGACACGAGGGAGGAGGGACGGCACTGGCTCACCGGTGGCTCAGCGAGGGCTGCGCTGTTCGGGAGCGGGGGGATCCTCTCGCCTCCGCAGCTCTCGCGCTCTGGGCACGGAGCTCGGGTGGGCTCGGTGGCCGCTTGCTGGGCAGGAAATGACCGCCGTGGTGCAACATCCTGAGACAGCCCAGCGCGGGTGACATTTGACTGGATTTCCAGCCCTGGGACTCGGCTCCCGTTTGATTTTGTCGCAGGGTGGGGACAGGCGGGCCCCGGGCAGGTGGCGGCGTGGAAGCCGCAGGTGCCTGAGGATGGACGGGGGTCCCCAAGGTTTCCACTGTCACCCTGCCGGGCTCAGAGGCTGGACCCTGCCTAGATCCTTCTGTGGGGGAAAATACATCCCAGGTCCTGCCCCAGCGCTGGGAATCCTGCTGGGCTGGGGTGGGATATAACAAAGTCATAAGGTGCCAAAGCTGTCCCTCGATATCAGGGTGAGCTCAGGGTTCTTTTCATGGGGAAAGGGCTGAAAGCTGAACTCTCCGTCCGGGCAGCGCTCCCGCAGGAGCCGATGGCAGATGGATGTCGCCAGAGAAGCACCTCTGGCCGGGCAGCAATTAATCACAGAGCCGTGATTGCCCCCCGGTCTGGCAGGGGAAGCGAGGGGGGCTCAAGCCTTGCCCCGGCGCTGAGGAGGGGGCTGATAGGCAGAAAATTTTTGCATCGGGCTGCAAGTCCTGCGAAACAATTGCAGGAAATCTCCTTTTTTCTAGTGCGGCCAAGACTGCGGAATCAACAATTGGCTCGGAAGGAAGGCACGGGGGGGAGCGGGGAAGCGCGAGGGCACTGATAAGTCGGAGCGGGGAAGCGCGAGGGCACTGATAAGTCGGAGCTCACAACAACAAATCCAGCGCTGGTGACCCCGTGTGGAGATACCAACCCCGGCAGAATCGGCTTCCAAACAGGAACTCGGCAGCTTCGTGCTGGCCCCAGGCACATTTTGGCTCAGCTGGGGCCGTGGGGGTGGAGAGGGACCGCTCTGCCACCGAGGGGCTGGGGGGTTTTGCCCTACCCGAGCGGGAAGCAATGCTCTGCTGGGTCTATTTAACAGGGCAGGGAATTTCCACAGCGGCTGAGAGGGATCTGGGAGCCGTCGAGGATTGTGCAGCGGCTGCTGATCCTGGTGGGAATAGCGAGGTTTGGGAGCCCGGTTGTATTTCCAAGCCGGCTGAGCAGCGGGGTTGGGACAAGCTCAGCCCTTTCTGCCCATCCCTGCCGCAATGCCTGGGGTGACCCAAGGCTCTCAGCACCCCAAATGTCTGCCCAGGAGCCTCCAGCCTCCCTGAGGGTCTGGAGATGCGGGCTGCAGGCAGAAGCAGCGCTTGGGATGTGCCGTTCTCCCACCCCTTCCCCTCCTCGGCAGCCGGAGGGATGTGGGCTCAGGTGTGCCAGGGCACAGGTAGAGCCAAGGCAGCAGCTCCCGGGGGCTTGGCACGCCACGTCCCGGCCCCTGGGGACACGCGGGCCCAAAACGCGACGTGCGGGGGCTGCTGGGGACGCTGCACTTTGCAAGCCAAAGAAAACACTTCGGAGAAGCTTCCTTGGCTGGGGAAGCAGCTCAGCGAGCTGAAAGCAGCTTGGGCAAGGTCCCGGGTCCTCCTCATCCCTCTCGCCCTCCTTGTCGCATCTCGGGGGTCCCGCTCCAGCGTGGGCTCGGTCTCTGCCAGAACTGGGGGCAGCGGGGCTGCGTTGGCGCTGCTTTGATCCGGCATCCAAGAGCAGAATCTCAGAAACCTACCCCTCTAATCAGCTGATCTCTAATCAGCTCTTAATTAGCTCGATGAGTGACGCAGGGATCACCGCCCACATGCTCAGGGGATGGATAAACACCGCGCGGCTTTTCCCAGCCCGTTCCCTGGCAGCTCAGCCGGGGCATCCTTGGATACGCCGTGCCCAAAGGATGAATAAACACCGCGCTACCTTTCCCAGCTCGCTCCCTGCCAGCTAACCCGGGTTATCCCGGGATACGCGGCTGCTCTGGGCACAGGCAGCAGCCGGGATCCTGCCACGGGCTACCAGCACCGTGGCCAAGTGACCATCGGACACCTCCGAGGCTGGAATCCCAGCATTGCACCGCTTTTATTGAGCACGTTCTCGAGGGCATGGGACACCCCTCATGGCACTCTGGTGGCCATGTCA
>PYHW01010066.1:0-11512 GCA_013186435.1 Turdus rufiventris
GGCTTCTTTCCAATAAGAATTCAGGAGGTCAGTCCATAGGTCTTGCAGGGGTTACAGGGTTAAAGGAACATACCATTCTTAAAGCATCAGGGTTTACAGGGTACATCAGGGTACAGGGTTACAACATTGCTCCAAACCAATGAAAGTCTCCAGTTTGTCCCAGATAGTTACAGTGGTCAAATTTCCATCCATTTACCAAAACACAAACTTTTTAATCAGAATGCAGTCTTTCATTTGGTCCCAAAATTAGTCCAAAGTAGGGCACCTCTCAAAGCTCTAACTGTTTTCACAGATGGCTCAGGCTCATCCCAGAAGTCTGTAATGACTTGGGTAGACCCCAAAACTCAAAATTTGGAGTCTGATGTCCAGATAGCGGAGGGATCTCCATAAATTGCTGAGCTGGCAGCTGTTGTTAGAGCCTTTGAGAAATTCAAAGACAAACCCTTTAATCTGGTCACCGGTTCTGCCTATGTTGCGTGTATAGCCAATGGAATATATGTTATAATATAATTCGTGTTAGTTGGTAATTTATGTGAAATAAATCATGTTTGTATAAATAGAGAAAATAATAAAGAAACTTTAGAACATAAGCTGCCGTGGGAGGAAAACAGATTGCCTCACCAGAATTGCTATACTGCAGCTGTCCACAAAGCCAAAGAACCTAAATTAGCAAGTTAATAGAAATGGCTCCAGCAGAGATGGCTCTTTCAGAGACAGTCCAGGGAACACCCAAGCGATGAACACTTGATAAGTATTGCTAATCAAGATAACCAGAGTCATCAGGGGAAACTACACCTCAATACCTGGTTCCCGTAAGCCAAAATCTGCATTCATCGAAATTCATCACTTCCCAAAAATGGTTTTGTCCACCCCAACGCAGAGAAAGGGAGCTACATGTATATGCGAAAACGCGAAAATAAAGAAGGACCTCTGCTCCAGGCTAGAAAAAACTGTATAAAACCAGGACGGACTGAGACAACATTAATGAACATATGGGGATCCGAAGCGATAGAGTTCGAATCTATGTGTGTTCACCTGGCGCCGATCCTGGGCTCGGCATTGTCCTTTTTGATTGTGGCTATCAAGGACTATATTTTGGTCACGAAATAAAAATCGCTTCTTTTAATCATTCTTAATTCAGCTTGATCTTTTTATTATTTATAACACCATGAGGGCAGAACACGCTTTCATCAAGGTTTCCAATCCCAAATTACACCAATTGATTTCTGAATTGAGTCAACTGATTTGTAACAGAAAACAACCTTACCATATTCTGCATGTGAGATCGCACACTGACCTCCCAGGTTTCATCACAGAAGGGAACAGAAAAACAGACGCACTGGCCATGTCGGCAAAGACTGCAAATGTCCCTGACATCTTTGCCCAGGCAAAGTTGTCACATGCATTTTTTCACCAGAATGTACCGGCTCTTATCAGAATGTTCAAACTTTCAAAAGATCAGCCAAAAGCTATTGTTACAACATGCTCAAACTGCCAAAATTACCAGATACTCTCCATGAGTACAAGGGTCAATCCCAGAGGCCTGAACAGCTGCCATCTGTGGCAGACTGACGTGACCCATTTCCTATCCTTTGGGAAGTCAAAATATGTGCATGTGTCAGTCAACATGTTTTCTGGAGGAATTTTTGCATCAGCTCATGCAGGAGAAAAGGTCACTCATGTAATCAAGCATTTTCTTCTTGCATTTGCTACTCTGGGAGTCCCAAAAAAGATAAAAACTGATAATGGACCCGCCTACAAATCTCAAGAATTAAAAAAGTTCCTCAGTGAATGGGGAATTGAGCATACTAGGGGCATTCCAGAAAATCCCACGGGACAATCTATTGTAGAAAGAACCCACCAAACTCTCAAAAGAGTCCTCAACCAGCAGCACAGAGACACAGAAATTTTGTCTCCAGATGAAAGACTCTACAAAGCTCTCTAGGTCATCATCATCCTCATTTGCACAATATCAGAGCCTGACCCACAGATACTCCTACACTTTGCAAATTCAACCCAAGCTAAGCTCACAGAGAAACCACCAGTGTTGGTGAAAGACCCAGAAACACACCAAGTCTCTGGACCTTTTCAAATAATTACCTGGGGATGGGGATACACCTGTGTTCCCAGGGAAAAACATAAAACCATAACTAGGCACTGCAAAAATTACCCCTACAAATACCAACAAAAGTTCTCCCAAGTCAAATAAAAAACCTCCTCAAAACCAGACCAGTTCTACCTGGAGACACAGGCGTCGCCGAGCATCCACGCACCAAAGAATAGATCGTCCTGTCACATGACAGCAGACGAAACAGAAAGCTAAACAGTATTCTGCTGTTTTAGTTAAGTTGTAGGCCAGACTTAGCCTGGCCACAAAGCAGATGTTTAGATGTTATTAACCCTGCTGAAAAACCCCATTGGTCCCTCCCTATAACCCTTGCCACAACCCCCAACCCTATACCTACTCCCCTATCCTTAGAGTTAGGTAAAAAAAAAAAAAAGTGGGGAGGAGGAAGGAATGAAGGAAAAGGATGAAGGATGAAGAAGAAAACCCTATCCCTCCCCTTCCAACATAAAGATAACAAATTTTGTTTGTATTCCCTATCAGAAGCCCCATCTTTGTCCAAAGTTTAAAAGTATCTCTGTTGGTGCTGCCCTCGCTGTTGCCTGGATGCTCCTCACACTACCACATGTCTGCGGCTGGATCAGCCCACAACCCAACCAAAATGTCTGGGTGACTTTAGCAAAGACATTAAAACAAGATAATTTGTGTTTATCTATGGGAAACCTTGACAACCCTCTTTCCACCTGTTTGGTAGGAATTCCATTACTAGCAGATGACTGGCCCGTTTATAACTCAGAACTCCTTCGCACCACAGGTAAGAGACCCAATCCAGGGGACAATTGGGATGAGCGGACAAAAATGCTGCCAAATGCTCCGGAGGAACCCTAAGAATTGGACTTGTTGGGGTCCTCCAAAGCAACATTATGTGTCAAATTTTACATTAGATGCCCAAAACAAAATTTACCCCGTTTTGATTTGACAAAAAACACATACAGAAAAGATATCTCACCCATCAACAAAGCTTATAATTCTCCGGACTGGTGCAATTACACTGCTCATACACTCTCAGGATCCTCTCTCCGCCCCAAAACCTTGCCCAGAGGAATGTTCCTTATCTGTGGTGATGGAGTTTGGACCGGGATCCCCTCTCGTCTTCAGGGGGGACCCTGTAGCCTCGGTAGGCTTTCTACCTTCACCCCCAACATTACCTTGTTATAAAATTGGAAAAAAGAAAGCAAATCAAAGCGCAAAAAAAAGATCCTACACCAAATTTGATGAAAGTTATGAAAGTTCTGACCCTAAATTGTAAAATTGGAACAAACCCAAAAGAGTTGCTGTCTCCCTGTTCCTACCATTTGTAGCAGCAGCAAAGGCCCTTGGCGAAATCAGTCATTTGGAGTGCTGGCTTAGTGAGTTGGTCAACACTACATCTGCTGCCCTGAGTGATCTTTTGAAGGATGAAGAAACCACAAGACATGTTTCTCTGCAAAACTGTGCCGTAATTGACTTCCTGTTGCTAGCCCACGGACATGGCTGTCAGGACTTTGAAGGGATGTGCTGTTTCAGCCTCTCTTCACGTTCCACATTCATCCATGCCAACATCCAGAAGCTGACAGAACTCGTGAATGCTTTGACAGTGGAAACCAACCCTGACTGGTTCCATGACCTTTTTGGTCAATGGGGATTGATGGGATGGGCTTCATCTTTGGTTAAGGGAATTTTGTGGATTTTGTTTGTAATTGTTATTGTGCTAGCTATGTTTTCATGCTTTGTTCAATGCTTAAAAAAAATTGCTGGAAGCACCTTTTTAGTAAATACAGAGAGAGGAGTTGTGGAAGAAGCAAATACCTTATCAGGGCCTCCCTAGAAAATCATCCCTTAGATAAAAAATTGCTTACTTAAAATGACTAATGTTAGAAATATGTTAGACCCCTGCTTATCTTTCTGAGTGATAATTGGCTACCTTTTGAATTCTCTTTGTAATTGGTTATTTTCTACATAAAACCTTCTAATATTGGATACTTTTCAATATTGTATTTTATTGGATAGCTTGCTAAGGCACCCCAACCCTATAAGAACCCCTGTAGTACCCCATGTATTCAGACTGCTGCCCGGACCCCCTTCACGGATCAAATAAACTCTGTGGAATCATCTGCATGGCGCTCTCGATCTCTTTGCTGGCTTAGAGGTCCTTCAAGTGAAGTTGATATTCACAAAAAGAGGTGATAGTCTAGACCTAGGCATTGCTTGCATATAAGGACCTTGTGGCTGAAATCTGCCTGAAGCAGCCAGGAGAATCTGTTCCTTATGGAACATCGTATCTGGGCTTGTTGTGGCAGTCTGGGACAAAACCCTAAGCCCCCATAGCCACAAAGGACAACAGCATTGGTTTGTTCATGAAGGCTACCTTTTATAGGGGATTTGAAATTCGCATGCCTGACCATATCATTGGTCAAGGTCTTGGCGCCACCCAGCTCCTTTGACCAATCATATGTCTGTAGCCTAGGTGGAATCCGATTGGGTGAATATCCACCCAGGGGCCAGCCCATGGTACCGAGCTGGGATTCCAAGGCAACTGTAGCACAAGCAAAGCTTGTACTGCGACAACGAAACAAAATTTCAAGAGATCTCTTAACACCTAACCTAGGTGCTAAAGCAGAATACCACTTTTATCTGGTTACTCACGAGTTTCTGTACCAGTCCCGGGGTTTCTTAGGCTCTGATACCTTCCAGACGGCAGCTGGGCCCACCTGGGAGTGCCGGCAGGGGTGGGGGGCAGGACCCGGGTGTTCCTCTGGTCCAAGGCTTTTCCAGATGCCACACTGTCCCTTTGTGGCCACCAGAACTCATCCCAAGAAAGGATGATCAGGAACAGAGACTAGACATAGTTAAGAGGAATAAAATAGGTATTTATTGAAAGGCCTTAAAAGGATACACCTTGGGCAGTACAAGAGCCTGGTTGGGGCTGTACACAAGGTTGAATCCAAGATGGATCCCAGTCATGAGTTTTTACACTTCTGTAAGTTTTGGTTCATCTACATATTGGGGTCAATTGTCCAACCACAGACCCAGATTATGAAGTCTCAAATCCCTGGCTTGCCTCCTTCCCTTCTCCATTGTTTATGCTTTTTGGGTAATGGTTGTCCTTGATTCTCTAGCTGGGAAGGGACTGTTTTGTCTAACTACCCAGTGAACTTACTAACACCTAATATGAAGTTTCAGAGTTACACACCAAGCAGCAGAGATTCTGTAAAATATAAAAGCCAAAACCCAAGGCATCATGGATGCCCAAGTGCCCAAGAGTCGAGATAATGAGCACTGCAACAACCAACAGGTAGATCAGGCTGCAATAATTGAGGTGTCACAGATTTGGATTGGCAACACTAGGGAGAGTTGTTCCTAGCTCGATGGGCCCATGATACCTCAGGACATCAGGACAGAGATGCCACCTATAAGTGGGCACATGACCAAGGCGTGGATTTAACCATGAACATTATCTCCCAGGTTATCCATGATTGTGAGATGTGTGCTGCCATCAAGCAAGCCAAGCAGGTGAAGTTCCTGTGGTATGGAGGAAGGTGGTCCAAATATAAGTATGGGGAGGCCTGGCAGATTTGCTACATCACACTGCCTCAAACCTTCCAAGGCAAGCATTATGTGCTCACAATGGTAGAAGCCACCACTGTATGGTTGGAGACTCACCCTGTGCCTCACGCTACTGCCCATAACACCACCCTGGGCCTTGAAAAGCAAGTACTGTGGAGGCATAGTACCCCTGAGAGAATTGTCTGACAACAGGAACAGCCTTATAAACAGCTGGACTAGGGAACATGGCATTGAGTGAGTGTACCATATTCCTTATCATGCACCAGCTGCTGGGAAAGTTGAGCTGTGGAAAAAACTGCTTAAAACCACCTTGAAGGTACTGGGTGGGGGGACTTGAAAAAATTGGGAGGTGCATTTAGCAAAGGCCACCTGGTTAGTTAGTTTCAGGGGTTTTGCTGCACTTTAGCCCAACACCCTGCACCCGCCAGCACCCTCCCCACTACTTCTTCCACTTTGGGTTGAGTGCGACACTTTGATTCACCACCCCAGGGGTCCGCTTACCTATGCTGTTCCAGCCGTCACGCCAAGGCTCCTGCTACCATCCATTTTGCCACCCAGAGTGGCACTGAGATCAGTTGCTCCCTATGAGTTTGCAAAGGGAGCCCCTTTTCTCTCTTTCTGAGTCACCATCACCATGTGGAGAGGCTGCTGAGCTCGCACCACAGCACCCCCTGCAGCCACGAGGGAATCATCGCACCTGCCCTGCCTTGCTGAGAGCCAACAGCGCCCCTGCCAGCTGTGGCCATAACTACACCAAAGGAGAGGCTGCTTGACGGCCAAGAGAAGGCTGTTATCGGGATTACATTTTTGGTTGTTGTTGCTGTTTGTCTGGTTACATATGTATAAGTAAAGAGCTATTAATCGTTTTCCTATGTCTTTGAAAGTCCCATAATTTCAAAGTTATAATAATTTGGAGGGAAGGGAGTTATATTTTCCATTCCAAGGGAGGTTCCCACCTCCCTTGACAGACACCTCTCTTTTAAACCATGACAACTTTCTGCTTCTGAAGCAAGAAGTCCTTGTCAACAGGCTCCCCTTGATTGGGCAGTCTATAGTCTTGTCCTTGATTTTTACCCACAAGTTCTCAACCTGTTTATGGCTGTTTCTCAGACAAAGCTCTTCACGATCCATCAGTTCCTTAATGTAGAGGGCAACACCCCTGC
Source organism: Turdus rufiventris (assembly GCA_013186435.1). Taxonomy (NCBI): domain Eukaryota; kingdom Metazoa; phylum Chordata; class Aves; order Passeriformes; family Turdidae; genus Turdus; species Turdus rufiventris. The sequence goes on from PYHW01010066.1 coordinate 6,835, forward strand.
TTCCCTTCTGAGCCTATCTCTTCTTAAAAGCTTATAGCCCTAAATTGCAGCGCTCCAGTTGTGTGATTTGTCCTGCCATGTTTCTGTGATAGCAATTCAGTTAGAATGTTCTAATTGCACCATGGTTCCCAGATCCTCTTGCTTGTTTTCCATGCTGTGTGCATTGGTGTGGAGACACTTCAGCTGGGCTATTGCATTGTTCTGCTTTTGGGAGGACCCTGACCTAATTCCTTTGGGGCAATTTACAGGTATTTCCCTGCTGCTTCCTAAAGTGTTGATGTTTCCTGGTTCTCTGATACTCAGAAGTACATCCCCTTTCCCTGCTGGATCTAGTTAAAAGCTCTGTTTATAAGTCCAGCCAGCTTGCTTCCAGGACACTCCCCAACTGGTCATGTGTGCCCCATCAGATGTCAATATGCTCTGTCTTTCAAAGGGGCGTCTAAAATCACAGAACCCAAAACTTTGAGCATGGCACCAGCCACACAGCCAGTCATTGATCCATTCATCTCTTTCTTTCTGGGACCCAGTGTCCCACTAGGAGGACAGTGAACACTATCTGTGCTCTTGATCCATTCAACACCTTTCAGAGGGTGTCTTATGATGACTTTATGATGCTGTATCCCCCATTGTCTGCTTTGTGTCCAGACACAAGTCCTGTAGCTTTAAGTGAGATCCGATGTGGGGAGAAGGCAGTAGAATTCTTTTGGTGCCTGTGTTCAAAAACACAGATAAGCTTCTCAGTTGTTCCTCAGCTCATGGCTTTTTTTTCTCCAGAGAGAGAGATGGTTTTTTCCCCCCTTTGCTTTTAACTAGTTCTTTTCTGGTTAGTTGAGGCAAGACGTTTTTCCTGGGACTGTGGCTTCTTCTTCTGGATCTGTTCAGTTTTTCTCTGGTCTGAAACACCAGAACATCACCTGGAGGCCCCCCATGCTGTGCAGGTCAGGAGGCCAGCTCAGGACTGGGAGGAAACCAAGCCACACCTACAGAAGGGCCTCTGAATCTACCATCTCTTCTCTGCAGTGGGAGGTTTTATTATTTAACCTTATTCATTTTTTTCATGCCTGTGAGCACTCTGCTTGTTAAATAAACAGGTTTTTTTTCACTTTCTGCAAGGGAATTCTTTCCAAACCTATGGGGGAGGAGTTGCAGAAACCTGCCTTCTATTAGAGGAGATACCCTTTCAGGATGTTTCCTCCCAAATTTGTTTCAAACTGGGTCAAATATCTTGACATCCAGCGCATAGCCAGAGAAAGTGAAGAAAACCTGTACTAATTACATTTTGGTTTTAATTACTTTCTATTGGGGGAAAGCAGTCAGTAGTCACCATATTCTGAGGTAATAATGTCTCTCTGGTTTGAGGTACTAATGTCTTTCTGGTCCCTAGGCCTGTTTGCCTATCCACAGATAGAGCCAATATTGTCCCTGATGCGTACCTTTTACAGAACAGGGGTGTTGCAATCACACGAGGGAAAGCAATGACAGTACACAGGGCTACTTCAGAGAAGAGGTCATTTATTGAACGAAACTCGGACATTTTTATAATGTGGATTGCAAAGCTCAGGCAGAACAGAAAGTTTATTGGACAGAATAGGAAAACAGTCTCTGTCACATACTCACAGTACACTTGCGTGAAAAACAACAGGTGTCTTATCTATGTTTTTTCTCTTCCTGCCTGGGAATGTCACTAGATGTCCGCAGACCCAAAGCTGTGTATTCAAAACAGCCTGGGAAGGTTTTAGCTATCTAAGAGAAACAAGAACTGTGTACTTTTCACAGCCTGAGAAAATCCTGGCTGAAAATTTCCTAGGCCATGAACAGTGTCCACAAGTCCCCCTATTTAAATTAAAAAAGAAAAGAAAGATAAGTGTTTGTAATCCCCTACAGGGCCCTTGCAGAGGAGAACAAACACAACCCAAGAGACCTGAGGACATCTGAGGTGCCCAGGGAAATTTCAAGTCTGGTGTCCTTTCCCTGCAAAACACAATAACAAAAAACATGTCACCATCCACTAAACTTATCTCTAGTGCATGTCAGAAAACCTGTCTAATAATGTCCCAGAACTTAAAACATCTGCAGGGGAAAACAGGTGAATGTTAACCCTCTGCTTGTAGAGAATCCATCTGGCTGGTGATCAGCATGTTGATCAGCATTTGAAGGCTGTACACCAGCCACATTCTGTCTCTGATGCCACAGGTCAGGGCAGACACATCTTGCAGGTAGCCAGCGTACCCCAGTGTTGGTTGAGACAAAAGCATACCCACGGCCCCAAACAATAAGGTCATGTGGGCCCACCCACTTATTCGTAGTCAAGTCACATGTGAAGACCTTCACCTGAGGCAGGCGTGTCTCATCTGCAGCTTGCAATGAAGTGAAATGATTCACAATAACAGGATTATTGGAATCTTGTGGCACAGTGAGACGATTGATGGTGTACAATGCTTTCTCCAACCAGCTGTGTGGTGTTTCCCCAGCAATTCCCCTTTTTCGTTTTTCAAGAACACGCTTCAGGGTACCATGAGCACATTAGACAATGGCCTGACCTGTTGGAGCATGTGGAGTGCCAAACTTGTGTGAGACTCCCCACATCTGCAAAAACTGCCTCGTTTTTTGAGAGACATAAGCAGGGCCATTGTCAGTTTTCACAGTGGAAGGAATGCCCAAGATGGCAAAAGCCATCCTCCAATGGGCAATCACATCACGACCTTTTTCCCCAGTGTGAGCAGATGCCCACATGGCGGAGGAAAAGGTATCGACAGACACGTGCACAAACTTAAACCTGCCAAATTCAGCAATGTGAGTGACGTCTGTCTACCAAAGCTGCAGGTCCTTTAGACCCCTTGGGTTCACCCCTGCCGGTAAAGGCGCAGCAAGGCCATGACAGTCATCACAAGAGGCAATGATGTCACGAGCCTCAGTGGCTGTCAGATGAAACTGCTTCTGCAAAGTATGTGCATTCTGATGGAAAAACCCATGCGATGCTTGGGCTTGAGCAAGCTCTTGTCAGGCTGAGGCGCCACCCAGGCAGGGTTGGCCAACCTATCAGCCCTGGCATTACCTTCCGTTAGAAAACCTGGCAAGTCCGTGTGGGTTCGTATGTGCAGGATGTAACATGGATGAACTCGGTCTTGAATTGCACACTACAAGGCCTTCAGCAGACGGAACAAGGCTGCATTGTCAACCTCCTTCAGGAGTGAGCAATCCAAGCGCTGAGTTATGTCTGCAACATAAGCAGAGTCAGTGACCAAATTCCAAGGAACCTGTGAGAATCGTTGGAATGCCATTGTGACAGCCCTCAGCTCAATTATGTGAGCAGAACCTGTCTCATGGCCCTCCAACGTTTGCCAGCCAGACTCATCCTTCCAGGTAACAATGGCTTTCCGTGTTTTGCCTGACCCGTCAGTGAAGACTGTAGGACCTTGCACTGGCACCCAACTATTTTTGGGTCTCAATGACAGTTTACCTGTCTTTGTCATATGCAATAGTTTATGGCTGGGCAGATGATAAACAATCTGTCCCGTGAATCTTTGCAGGGCACTTTGCAAGGGGACACTATTAATAAAAGCCCCTTCAAAAAATCCTGGTGTATAGGAAGTACGATCCTTGTGGGGTCTACTGCCATCAACTGCACGCATCTTTGACGGTATTTGAGTATCAGTCCGGCAAGCAACTGAAACACCGTTGTCGCCGTCTTTTTCAGTTGATGTGGCAAAAATACCCATTCCAGAATGTGCAAGGGATCAGACCAGGTATCATTCAATTGGCCAATGATACCTGTAGGATGCAAATCTGGATTGATGATGAACACAGTGATATCAATGGAAGGGTCTACTCGGTATACCTGACGAGTAGAAAGAGCTCTCTGCACCATCTGCAGCACTTTCCATGCCTCAGGGGTCAAAGTTCAAGGTAAATCCAAGCGAGTGTCTCCTTTTAAGATATCAAAAATGGGGGGACAACTGCTCTGTGGCCAGTCCTAGGTAAGGACGTGTCCTGGTTTAGGGGACAGATACAGCCAGAAAAAAGTCAGGAGCTTTTCCTAAAATGAAGACTGAAAATCCTGTCCCAGTTTGCTATAATTTGGAAATTAAGGGGCCTTCAGGCAAAGGTATGGGTTTAGGAATAACAGTTCTTTACTGATATATCTACAAGACAAACAAGAACAACATCAACTATTAAAAAATCAGCAAGAAAACAGAACAAAACTTAGTCCCAGTCCCTTTTCCAGTTACTCTCTTCTCTGCACGGTCCCGGTGGAGAGCGGGGCGGGCCCCTCACAGCCATGGCAGCAGCATCAGGAGCAGGGAGGTGAGGCGGCAGCGGCAGGGCCCTGTCCCAGGTAGGAGGAAGGTGAAGGAAGACTCTGCTCACCGTTTGGGTCCTAGTTCTCAGTGCTGTTCTCAGAAGCAGGAGGGCTGTAGCAGTGCAGGGCTGCAGGGCAGATCCGACCGCAGAGCAACCTCCCTCCTTGGCATTTGTCCCCCTGGAAGGAAAAAAAAAAGAACAAATGACCTGTGACAGGCGGTGACCTCTTTTATTGCCAGAGATCACTCACTTGCACGGTAAAGGGTGGTCTGAGAAGTTTCGTCTTGAGGCTTGGACGCAGCAGGGCACGAAAGGAGACTCGAGAGCTGATGTTCTGAGGTTTCCAAGGCTGTTTATTTTATCTTATCTAAGGAAT
>PYHW01010066.1:30245-43668 GCA_013186435.1 Turdus rufiventris
GTATTTCTCACTTGTTATTGCCTTGCTATAATTATAATAAATTATCTTTAATTGACTACTGCCAATTTGCTCTAAAATTTATAACAGTTTATCAAAGTATAAGTTTTAGGAAACCTTAATAACTTAGGTTTTGTTTTTTTTTTTTTTAGTAACAAAACTTAGTTTGTTTACTAATAAAGTAAAACTTTATGCAACTTAAACCATATAGCCTTAGAAATTTAGTTTACTCCAAGAAATGAGGCCCCTAAGGTTTATCAAACAGGGAGTAGGAAAAGAAGGTAAAGTAATTATCTTGGTGAAGTCATTCCAGGGTTATCAGGACAACAAGACGAGAGAAGATGACCACTCCCACCAACACCTGGAAGAAACTTGCATAGTAACAAAGATCATGCAGGCGTACAAAGAAGCTGGAAGAGATAACGCTTTCAGGAGACGAGGGGCCGATAAAAGGACTAAAAGGGGGGGGGGGGGTTAAGTTCAGTGGGGACTGGCACGAAAAGCGTTTCTTTGTTGCGCTTGTGTAGTCCCGCTCCAGCACTGTATTCCTCACTTGTTTATTGCTTGCTATAATTATAATAAATTATCTTTAATTGACTACTGCCGATTCACTTCAAAATTTATAACAGCGTCTCCCGGTTTGACCCACGGGTCCCCTCCAATTCCAGGGTAGAGAGTGAGGGAAGAAGGGAAGGGAAATTTTGGGGATTTTGCTGTTTTCTGTTTTTCTCTGTCTGTAATAGCTGTTTCCTAATTTGTAAAAATATTGGGATGAATAATGAAGCTGTTTCATCCCCATTTTCCCCCTTTAATGTTAGTAATTCCCCTATTTCATCCCAAAATAAAACTGATTTTATATCTTGCGTGTTAAAATCCGAAAGCTCCAGAGACAACCAGCATGCAAAATGTTGTATACGTTTCTTAGAGATTATAACATCTCCAGAACTTAATATTTCCCTGAACTGAGAAAATAAACTCTTGCTGAGCAGAAAGCTGTGCGCCCATGATGTTTTAAAGCAATCTGCCCCAGTTATCTACCCCAAACCACAGTTAAAACACAGAGAAATGCACTTCTTGTTAGTTTCCCGGCCTGCGCCGGCACCGGGAAAGCTCAGCCACTTCTCCGCCGCTTTTGGGCTCTTCCACTGCACCGTGCTCGCTGCTGGGACGCGCGCCGTGGCTCAGATGTTACTGCCACCGCTTCTGAAAGCGAAACCGGGGAGCAAAGCTGCTGCACTGCGAGCCATGCGCCTGTGCCGCTTCTGAAGCCGCACCTGCCCCGCAAAGCCGAACTGCGCCTGTTGGGCTGCGCGCCTCCAGCACTGCCCACGCGCCATCCCGCGCGAGCCACCTGACCGTGCCTGCAAGCCACCCAGGTGCGTACGTTTGACTCCCCCAGCGGGGGCTGCTGCACGTGCTCTGCTGTGTGGATTTCCAGGAATTCACCCCGCTGCGACTGGGGGCTGTTTTTCAGGGTCCCTGCCAAAAACAAAGGTATACTCACCCCTTCTCCTGAGGGCACCGGTGTCTGTGTAGCTGTAGAGGGTCCCTGTCCAGAACCGACCTACCTTGGGCTACAGGCAGGCGTCCGATTCCCTCCCTGTGTGCAGGAGCCACACAAAAAGTAGTTTCTCGCCCTCAGGGCAGCTGACCAGTCCCCTAGGCTTACTCAGTCCCTGTAATGGGACTCTCAGCTACGTGTGAGGCTCTCAAACTCGCGTGAAAGCCCCATGGTGGGTGCCAACTGCAGGGGTATCAGACACTTTCCCCTGCTCCTAGACTAGCTCAGTTCCAGGAAGAAGCCTCAGATCCCTTCATGGACAGAATAAAAGATAACAAAAGAGGCTCTCACCTCTTGAGGAAATTTCGAGGTTTATTTCTGGAGGGGTTCCAGGAGAGAAAGAAGGAGGGTTCAGGGGGCACATGGATTTTCAAGGCTCAGAGAAGGGGCGGAGGGATATGGATGCCAGACAACCAGGTCATTCCAGAGAGGAGAGGGGAAGGAAGGGGGTCAGACCACAGAATGCCATAGGGGTCAAGGGATGAACCATTTTCGATACACCTAGGACCGTGAATTACAACAATGATAACACATAATAAAAAGGGTACAGAAGAATTGTGTGTCCTCTAAATGGGGAAGAAAATCTACACACCAGAAAATAAATCTTTTTTTCTCTCTCTTTTTTTTTTTTTTTTTAAACTGTGGAATGTCTCATTGTTTGGCTCAACAATTCTGTAGCCACTCAACTGCAGAGGTCTCAACTTCTCATGTGCCCTCACTCCCACCTACCTTCCTCACAACCACAAATGCAACATACTTCTCTCCCAGACTGCTGGAGAGATGTTAAAAATATGCAAGTAGACCGTGGAGAAGTTGAAAATCATGTCAATTTCAGGCTTAATCTGACTGCTATATGATGTGTCATACCCAGGAGCCACTGTATAGGATGGTGGGCAATAGATGGCTCTTGGGAAATGGGGGGTGGCATGGGACCAGGAAGCACTTAAAGACACTCCGGAAGATGTGTTTACTTGCTTCTGAAAGTCAGAAAATGTGGCCTGAGGAGGGACAGAATGGAAAGGCAACGTAAGTTTCAAAAATCAGTCCCTTCAAAAATCAATTCTTTTGCAAAAGGTCTGGAGACATAGACAAATCCCTGAGCCACGCATGCACTATAAGTAAGTATATATCTTGCCACACTCCTTGGATGTGTGGAAAAGTGTGGGAGAGGAAGTCAGCAGGTCTAAATTTAGGTGCCCTTAAGTGAATTAATCAGTACCACTTAGGTGTAGGCCAGTAAAAAGGACTGTATTTTTGGAGAGTTCATGCTATGTCATAATCCTCATAAACATCCAGTTGGGAATTCAATTTGCCTTGTTTTAGTCACCTTTAAAGCTCCTGTAATTGAAGGCATCCTTTTTATTTTTTGGACTTTGCTTGTGCTGATTTCTGTCACCTGTTAGGTGAAAGCAACGTGTCAGCAGTAGGGAAGAGCTTCACCCAGAGCTGAAGGTTAACTCAGGGTGTGCTCAGGGTCAGACCTGCAGTACATTTGGGAGGCTGAGGAAATTACAGTTTCAATTCTTTCTGAGCTGCTGGGAGAGGTGGGAAACAAGGTAGGAAAGGTGGGCAGCAGTAATCCTTGACAGAATGACCAGTGAGGCAGGTTGTAAATCATGATGTCCATATGAGTAAATGAGCCAGAGCTGTGACACATGGTCCTGGTGTGATGCCCCCCAGGTCCATGTGGCTTTCCAGATCTGTTTACCTGTCTGTAGTTTAAAGGCTTTGGAGCCACAAATCTGCTTTCCGGGGCTTGCTTTGTCTTTTCTTCTTTGTGTGCCAGTGCATGTTTGTGGATGGAGGAAATGCTATGGAGTGGCCCAAGGTAGGCCGGAGGTCTGCAGCTGGACATCCTGAGTGTGGTGTTACAAAGCATTAACCAAATAAAACCTGCTCTTGGCAGGCTTTGGACTCTGGCACACAATAGTCACTCATGTTCCATTTTCCCATAGGCATGCAATGGAGAGTGAGGAAACATGAAAATAAGAGGGAAAAAAGAGGAAGAACAAAGGAAATGGATAAGGAAAAAAAGAGCAGGAAGCCAGATCCAGCAGCTTGTGCTAACTTCTTGCAAGTTAACCCCTCCAAGCTCCCATGAGCATATCTAAGACAAACTACTGTCTCCTAAAATCACTATTAAGTCTCCTGACCACTCAAATGTGTCATTCAGTAAAAGGCATAGGTACAAGGATAATATTACTACAGCCATGGCACAGATGGTCAGTCATGTCCAACATTAAGAAATGGTGCATCCAGTTGCAGAAATGAGGAAGCTGCTAGAGGCAAGAACTCCAGCCATAGTAGCATCAGATTTTACCATGGAAAAGCCAGGTTATTTACTAGTGTCGTACAATGGAAATTGAGAGTGTAACACCTGGTCCTGGCACTGCAACAAAGCAGCAACCTTTAATTTTACTTTCCCTTTCCTTCTAGCCTGCCCTTCTGGAAGATTTTGCTTTTCTAACTGACCTATTAAAGGTGCAATAAATGTTTAATAATTTGATAGGTGTGCTTGGTGGTGTGCCACCATAAGTCACAGAAGAAACATGCTTCTTTCTCTCTCCCAAGCTGATGTACAACAGATGTAGATGCCCAGAGTTTTTTGAATGCTTGGTGTAGTGTGTCTGGTTAAAAATGAGTAAAATGTGAGAGAGAAAAAAAAAAAGGGGGAATAAAGATCTCGGCCACAGTTCATGTCCCCTTACCATGGGGGGATGTTGGTTAACAAAACACTTCTGGGAATCAAGAAAACATCCCTTTTACTTGCCTCACACTAATTTTTGCTTCAGTGTTAGTAAGTTCTTTGGAGAAAAGAATTTCAAAACACTCCAGAGCTGATGAAGCTTCCGCTTTTGGGGCTTGTATTAGAAGGAGCCTGATTTTTTTTTTTTAAAGAAGGCTTCTGTGAGCTCACCTGGGTTTATGGCATGTTCCAAGTCTCCAGAAAGGAAGGTACCCTGACATGAGGTCTGCAAACATGGGAATGCTCATCTGCACTCTCTGGTATTGAGGCACTTCAAGTCTAATATCATGACAGACCCCTGTTGTGTATTTGCCTTAAGTGTCTCAAACTCCGTCACCTCCTCCATGCTCACCACCTCTGTTCTTCCTGGGGTAGCAGAGCAGGCTGGAGTAAGCAGACCTGCATTTTTCCTACGAGACATGTTGTGTCTTTTTTTTTCTAGAGAACTGCATCTTTTTTTAGGGATTCCTTCATTTTCCTAGGAAATGCTGCTGAATCTGTCTGTGCAAAACATCCTTTGCTGCTACTCAGGAGCAACACTCTTTGGGGAGCAGGAGAGTATTACAAGGCTCTTGACCTTGAAGACAACAGTGGACAAAGAGGAAAAGAGAATTTCAAGGCTGTGCCAAATCATGAAGCTGAAATTTAGCACTTTGTGGTTGCTGTGCTTGTGCTGGGTATCTGCAGAATGGGAGACCGAGAGACTCCTGTAGAGGAGATGAGGTATTTTTGCTTTTATGGGACATGTGCATTTTCAGAACTTTTTGTCTGGGGGACAGTATCTGCTGATTTGGCCTGATCATAGTCAAACACTGGTGTTTCCGTACATGTGGAGATACACATGTGGAGGTGTCTTTGAGGAAGCAGGTCATGCAGAGTAAATTTGTATGTGGTGTCTATGTAGACAAAATGGTTGGTGTGTGTTTTCCTTCCAGGTGTGGTGGGTTGACTTTGGCTGGCCACCAAAGCCACTCTATCACTCCCCCTTCTGAGCTGCACAGACACCCGTCTTTCAAACCAAGACAAGCAGACAGGAAGAAACAAAACTAGCTGGCTATCTCATGAGACGTGCTCTTGCCCCTTCCACAAGCTTGGAGGTGTCTGTGATTCATGCAATGACATCAAGGCTTGAGGAACCACACAGCCAGAGCCCCAGGACAGAGGAGCCTCCCTTTTAGTCTTAGACTTATCTATCAGACATCTCAAGCCACTGCTACATCCAGGCAGAAGAGATGCTGTAAATGCATGTCACATCCATGCTGGTGGCAGGTGTCACCTGTTTCATAAGGATTTCACAGCTGTTTGGCAAACATATATGTGTGGTTTGTGGGTCTGTCCATATGACCAGGGTGATGGTACCCAAGTGTATGACTGGCTACAGGTCACATGAGTGCCAGTGATGCATTTCAGGCATATGCCAGCACCAGTTTTGTCTATTGGAGCAGAGGAGTACAGGGGAACCTTTTCCTACCAACAGTAGGTATGAGAAGACCTGGCCTTGGCTTTTCTGTGTGCTACAGAGGAGCAATGGGTCCCTTTCCACCCTCTCTATAGCCAGTCTGAACATCAGCCTCCAACCAGAAGAGGTTTTCAAGTTACTCGGCTATGCCACATGCGGACCATGGTCCTCCCAGTGAAGCTGTGGTTGTATGCCTAGTTAAGATGCAGGAGAATGTGTGGATCTTCTTTTAATTTTCTGCTCTGCTGGAAAGGTGAATGCTTCTGCAGCCAGTGCTGTCATACCAACTCCCTGAACTGCTGTAGGGCAAAGGATATGACAGTGATTAATGATGCAGGAAGGCATAGCTGTTGCTTTTCCTTCCTGTGCTGGACATTTAACTCCCCCTCAGTGTGCTGTCATATCCTATAGGATCCTTGAGACAGCCCATCTCCAGAAACCTACAAAGGAAAAGAACCAAAACAGTGTTTTGGAAAGCTGAGAGGCAAACATTAACTATCTTTGAGAATCATGTGATGCATACAGATGTTCATGTTTACCACCTTTCTGGTTCATTAACAGGAACCAAATAATTCTGCTTCATTGCCATGCAATTTCCTCTCATGGCAACTCTAGAACGACTTATGAGACATTTCTGAGAAGTGTGATACTCATTAACAGCCTTTGGGCACCCCTGACCTCATGAGAGATGCTTCTGCATGAGTGCACTACTGCTGCCTGCCACCGGAGACAAATGGGCTGGGTGCTGTCCCTGGGTGCAGGTGCCCTGCTGCAACATAGACATAAATTTCTTCCCTAACTAATCTATGTTTGGGGTCTGTGTGTGGTGTTGGAGCAGTGGGGGTTTCTGCAGGGGGCACCTGGGCAGTCCATATGGGGTGGTGGGCTTCTTCTTGGTCATTTGCTTACTGATAAACCCTAGCTTTTCCCACCAGTGTTGCAGCACTGCACCAGGCAAGCACCAGTGGATGGGGATAGATGAGGCATCCTCTCCTCCAGATAGAGTCCCCCCTGACTGTGCTCTGGGGGAAATCCTGTCTCAATCAGAACTTTTTTAAAATTTGGAGATTTTCTTCAGGTTTTACACAAATTTGAGATGTAAACTTGAACCTTGATGTGGAGCTCAGCAGGGCCCTTCCCTTGAGGTTGTGTTGCACAATGACATCTGTGCCAGACAAGCCCTTTCAGTTCTAAGTTTACTCTTTAGCATTATATTTACGTATTTTCCTTCTAAACCAATCACAGCCCTAGCTTTTTTTTCCAGCAACTACAAAGCACAGAAACTTAGCAATACTAAAACCAATTAAAATGGAGTTCTTTTTTGTTAAGAACTAAAAGAATAGAGGCTGCAAGCAGGAAATAGAGTATGCAATGTAAAGAAAAATTAAATTGTGTGTGTGTGTGTGTGTGGTCCCAAGCTTTAATTTCAATAGTTGCAATAGAGGCTACAATAACAGTGTCCAGACACAGAGCTGGTCTAGACAGGCCAATTAATGTTTCAGAGTCCTCTGAGCTCTTAACAAGATTATGGGCTCCCTTGACTCATTTCTCCTTTCATCATTGGAATAAAGGCCCAGATTTTGTCAACAGACTCTTACAGAAAGCATGCTGTCATTGCAACAAACTGGTTTGTTTTTGGGGGAGGGTTGTGTGCAAAAAGAAAATGGTGCAGTGAGAAGCCTGGACCCATTGCCGAGTGCTGTTATTTGAAAGCTTTGCTCCTGATCTGCTGAAAATAAAGTCATACGGAGACAGGAACCAGGATTCTACAGCCTTGTACTTCTCTGGGAGCCAGCTCGCACCATGAGCTTTGGGACACTGGTTTTGGGCTGCAATTCAGCAAAGCACTTGAAACTGGCAAGTCACTGCAAACACACTTAATCTGGCAGCTGGTGGCCAGGAGGGGGAGTGAACAGAAAAGCCAGAGTTCGGCTGTTGGGTTTTGGTCTGGGCCCAGCCTAGGCTTGCTTCTCTTAAGAGCAAGGCCAGTGGTTGGCTGGCTGAGGGAAGTCAAAAGAAGTTTGTTAAGGCAGGTGAAATGGAGAGGACAAGACTGTGAGAGCACTCAGGGCAGGGCAGTTACTGACAGTTGCAATACCTGGGAGTTATTTCCAGCCTTTGTCTTTGGACCACACCAACCCACTCAATGGCAGTTGACACCAATCACCCATTGTTTCTTGACTCCAAACAAAGATGGTGTTTCCAAGAGGACCTCTGTCTTAATTTACATTGACTGGTCACTGGCTTTTTGGGTGTTTTTGGTCAGAGCAGAAGGAAAGGCTTCTGAACTGCATGTATGCTGCCTTTTTTGTGTGTGTGTATCTCTTTTTATTGTAGCCGGCTCACGTTGCTTTTGTCTCTCATTTCCATGGTTTGACACTGGCCAAATGCCAGGTACCCACGAGAGTCATTCACTCACCCTCTCTTGCTACAGTTGGGCAGAGGACAGGGAAAAAGATTAACGAAGGACTCATGAATTGAGATAAGGATTCGGAGAAAAAAAACACTGTAAGGGCAAAACAGGGTCAAAATTTAAAGGTATAAAGTAAATTTATTATTAACAAAGTCAGAGGAGGATAATGAGACATAATATAAGCCTTTAAAACACCTTGTTTTCCCCCCAGCCTCTCCCTCTAACAGTGCAGGAAGACAGGGCATGGGGGTTTTGGTCAGTTTGTCACTTGAGATCTTTTTCTGTTTCTTCAGGGAGAGGAATCTTTTCTCTGCTATGCTGTGGGCTCTTTCTGTCTCTGGAAGCAGGGGCCCTCTTTCTCTATTCGGGTCTCCCACTAGACCACACCTTTTTCTGGCATCCACCTACTCCAGTGTGAGCACTTTTCCCACAACCTAAGAGTGGATCTCTGCACCTCCCGTGGACTTCAGGCGTTACAGGGTGACTGTTTTGTCATAGTCCTCACTACAGAGGCCTGCAGAGGAATCTCGGCTCCAACGCTTGGAGCACCTCTTCCCCTCTTCCTGTTCCACTGACCTTGGTGTCACCATGTTGTTTTCCCTCACATGTCCTCCCTTCCTCCTCTTCTCTGACTAGAAGAAAAATTGCTGTTTGTAGGTACCATTGCCAACAAGTTCCACTAATTCAAAGATTCTTGCAGGATCCCACGGTGCCAAGAGGCTGATCTCATCTAGGTTCCACGTCGGCGAATCGCTCACCATGCTTCTATTGCCTGCCAGGTGGCCCCATGGCATGTGGGCAGTGGTGGCCGCCATGGTGCTGGCGCTATTTAATGCCTCTCTTTATGTGGGGCATCGGGAAGGGGGAGCCACTGCTCCTGCCCTCTTCACCTGCAGCATGGTTGGCTAGGGGCAGCCAAGCAGGCAAAGCTCACTGTGGGCCACCCTGAGATGGTGGTGGCCATGGTGGCACATCACCACGCGCCATGCTGGCGATGGCCCCCAGTGGCAGCGCTTCACTACCTGTGGAAAAAAAACTGCAGTCGCACTGTTTTGATTTTCTTCTTAAATATGTCATCACAGAGGCGTTACTAACCTCTCTAATTGGAACAGCAGCATGTCCATCTTCAGAGTCATCAGAGATTGGCTCTGTCAGACATGGTGGAAGTTTCTAGCAGCTTCTCACAGAAGCCACCTCTGTGGTACCATCCGCTACCGAAAACCAGGCTGTGCCAAACTAACACACCCATATAGGATGGAAATCAGCTAATATACATTAGCTTGGGCATCTCTCTTGAGAAGCACTGGGCATCTCTCTAACACTTTCTGAAAGCTCTAATTTCTGCAGCCTCCATACACTATACAACCATTCAGGAGCTGTTACTGTAAGGGTCTGCGGAGCGGCGAGAGGACACACAGTAACATGGCATTCTCTTGACATGCAGCAAGAAGAGAGCAGTTTATTGAAACAATTCTATATTTATAACAAGGATCGAAGGCAAGGAAAAGAGCAGCACTGCTTGGTCAAACAACACCCCTTGTCCTAGGCTTTCTCATGGATCCAGCAGGTGTTTATCTTTTGTTATAATTTATGTTTACATTAGAGAAAGGTCTATAGCTTGGAAAAAACCCTAGCTGAGCCTGAGAAAGTTAGATGGGGAAAATCCTCAAAGATTTTTCCCTGGGCCTGTAACAGCCACAAGGAGCCTGTAAAAACAACCCAGTCCTTATTATTTTTTTTTCTTTTTGTCGCACAGATTAAACCCTTTTTTAGCATAGATTAAACCCAAAACACTAGTAATGCCTTAAGACCATAGCTCAAGCCTTCAGTAGGCAAATGGTATTTGTTGGGATGCACTCTCATTGAAAGGTGCCTAAGAAAATGTCTTTTGTCTATTTGAAATGAAACACTAACCAGCCTTGGAGCAGTACATCCCAAGACTGTACATGAAACTGGGTATGTGTGGTAGTTCACATCCCCCACTTACGTCCCTGCCTTGACTACTCTACGATCAAGGAATTCTTGTTAGTCTTGGCTTTGATTAATCAGCAGTTAATTTACCCTTGAGTTTATCAAAAGAACTGTCTGTTCTGAAGAACCATTTTTGTCTAATGAGCTCCAGTTTTCTAATGAATAGCCTTAAAACCTCATTTTTTGTCTAAATACCAGCCCAGGTGTAACAATATTATTGCTATTGGACTTTTTCGAGGAAAATCCCAGTTAAAATTCCCTGATTGTGACCAGGATAACTAAAGCAAATCATCTAACAACCCTATGAACAGTGGTCTTGAGTGAAGCACTTTGAGATCTCCTGGACCACAACAGGTTGTGACCAGCATCTCTGTCTTTGTTGGGTTTGTGTGGCAAGGTTCTGGTGGCAGGAGGGCTATAGGCTTGACTTCTCTGACAATCTGATGGAAGCTTCCCCCATGTCCAACACAGCCAATGTCAGCTGGCTCCAAGATGGACCTGCCACTGGTCAAGGCCAAGCCCTTCAGTGACACAGTAGTACCTCTATAATAGCATATTTAAGAAGGAAAAAAAGTTATTGCACAGGAACAATTGTAGCCAGAGTAGAGTGAGAATATGTAAGAGGAACAACTCTGCAGACACCAAGGCAAGTGGAGAAGGAAGGGCAGGAGGTGCTCCAGGCACCAGAGCTGAGGTTCCCCTGCATCCCGTAGTGTAGACCATGGTGAGGCAGGATGTTCCCCTGCAGCCCATGGAGAATCCCATGTTGAAAAAGGGGGATGCTGGAAAAACACCCTCCACAGGCCCGTGGTGGGAAGCCCACACTGAAGAAGGTTCCTGGTAGAGACCTACAGACCCTTGGAGAGAGGAGCCAATGCTGGAGGAGATTTTCTGGCAGGACTTGCCAATCAGCGAGGGAGCCACCAGTGAAGCAGTTCATGAAGAACTGCAGCCTGTGGGAAGGTCTCACACTGGAGGAGCTAATGGATGACTGTCTCCCATGGGAGGCATGCCACTGTGCAGCAGGGGAAGGGCTCCTCTCCCTGAGGAGGAAGCAGTGTCAGAAACAATAAGTGATGAACTGACCATTCTCTCTCTCTCTGCACCAATGTGGGGAAGGAGGTAGAGATTCAGGAATAAAGTTAAGTCTGGGAAGGAGGGAGGGGTGTGGGCAATCTGTTTTTAAGATTTTTTTTACTTCTGATTCTCCTACTCTGATTTTATTAGTAATATATTCAACTAATTTCCCTTAGTCAAATCTGTTTTGCTCATGGTGGTAACTGATGAATAATCTCTTCCTGTCCTTTTCTCAACTGATGAAGCTTTCTCCCCTGTTCAGTGGAGGAGGGGAGTGATGGAGTGTCTTTGGTGGGTACCTGGTGTCCAGCCAGGGTCAACTCACCACACTCTCTGGGTGGGATGCCTCTTGGAGCTTACCAGCTCTCACATGTGGGACTCTGGGAACTGTTGCCAAACGTTGCCCATAGCACTGGGCTGATACCCCTGCCTCCTCAAGGGTCAGTCCTTTGCCCATTGAGAAATGCAAGGGCATTTAACATATTTCACTGAACTTGAAGGGGATTTTTAAACAGGCGCATATAACTTTGTACATACTTCTGTGTGTGTGCATATGTGAATTGATTTACTCACCTTACAGCTTATAGCAAGTGTAGCCTGAATGTTGTCATCTCAGTTTTACTGCTATGGTTACAGTACACCCTATTGAATAATTTTGTAAGTATTAAATTAGTCAATGATTAAGGGATGCTAAATCCTTAAGCTGTAAACTGTTCTGGGCTGAGTTTGGGCACATCAAGAGTTTAGAAGAGAGGGGGTCTTCTTCTTCCGAACCTTGTTACTCAATGGGAGGGTCTCCCTCTTACTCTTTTGTGTCTCCAACCTCTGTATAAATAATTCTAAAGTGATTCTAATACAATTTTCCTTTGTGTGCTTTATCTAGGCAGTAAGTACTAGAGTGGACCTGCCGTTGAACTTTGTCGTGCTTTTACAAATTTATATTAAACCTGCTTTTGCTGATGGTGATTTGTTAAATGACCTAAACCATTCACTCATGACAGTGTAAACTTTGAGTTCTTGTTCCTATTTCACTCAAAATGCATCTGCCCTTTGTCCCCATGGCCTGTCTATGTTGGGCCCTCAGGACTGAAATAGAAGCAAAAGAGCAATGTTTGAGTTGCATGCAGTTTTCTCCCATGGGAGCCAGGTCGAGGCTTGGAGAAGTCGAGGCTCCAGTTATTTATTGACACATATAGAAATAAGTGGCCACTAAATACAGAGACCATGAAAGGTTGCTCTGAAGCATATTTTTGAGAAAACACATCACCTTCCTGCAGTTCAAGATGTGTTTGCTTTTTGTCATACAGAGTCTGCTTCCTCCCTCTCAGGAGGAGATTTGCTTTTTCTTGATTTCTTCTTCCTCATTTTTTTCCTAAGTATTTGTCACAAATAAGATATTTGCTCATGATGAGAAGCATCCACTTCTCTAAATTGTATACCAAGGTGTAAATTTGAACAGTGATAAAAGATCAGGGTTTTGAAATAAGAAATGTCCAGCTAATCCTTCATTATCTTCCTGGCAGATGGCCAGAAACCTTCTCCTATTTTTGACAATAAAACATGATGCTTTATTTGTCTGTTTGATTTGGATTTGCTCATCCCTCTTTATCAGCTGGCATGGATCTGGTAGCTTGAGTAGAACAGGATTGTTTCTAGAAACTAAGAATCCTTACCAGAAACCAAAGGAAAAGGTGCATTTTGTATTTGGTATATTAATATCACCTGTTTAATTGCTGTATACTCTGTTAGCACTAAAAATGGGCAAAGATTGGCAAAAATATTAGAAATATACATTGGAACTCCCTTTCTTATGCATATCTCTACTGGAAAATATCTCTACCAAGTAGGACCTAACCTGATGTGACTTCCATCATGCAAAACTAGAACTGCATTAGAGGCCCAGTATATATTTTCAACAAACCTGAATCAGTCGGTATTTTTGGGTGTTTAGTGCTGGACTCATATTCCAATGTACCTGAGGCTTTGGTTGTGCAAGAATCAAATCCAGGAGCAGTTTGATTCCTTTCTTATTTTATAGCAAAGCATAGTTGCTGGAGTACAGACAAGATACAGTAATTTCATGACTATAAGGCGCACCCTTTTGACTAAAACTTTCCCCCAAACCCGGAAGTGCGTCTTATAGTCCGGTGCGCCTTATCTGACGGTCAAAGTTCGGAAAATTTGCCTACCCGGAAGTGA
>PYHW01010066.1:71654-90208 GCA_013186435.1 Turdus rufiventris
ATTTGTAACAATCGCGCAATCCCGGGTTTTACTGGCAGGTGCTCAGCTCGGCACCTCGGCTTGCACTTCCAGGTTGGGAAATTTCAGAACTTTTTTCATATATTGGCCGCTCCTGAGTGCAAGACGCATTTCCAGGTTGGGATCAAAATTTTAGTCAAAATGGTGCGGCTTATAATCGTGAAATTACTGTACTTTTAATTTTAACACTAATAATTGATTACATTTCTAATATCTTAGTATAAATTCAATATTTATTAAGAGAAGTTTTTACGGAGTTTTAGATTACTGCGATTCCCTGTTCATGTGTTTCAACTTAACTGCCTTTCTGAAGCTTTTTCTTCACTTTCTGGTTTTTTTTTTTTTTGCATCTTAACCTGCTTCTATTAACAAAGGCCCATCTAGAAGAAAAAAAAATCTGTGGTTGCACCTCTTCGACCAGACAGTTATTTAAATTTCCAAAAAGATAGGGAGAAAAGGAAACAGGATGTGGAAACATTCATGGTGGATCTCACACAAGGAAAGAAAAGGAATGCTGCTTTAACTCGTATTCCATTTTTGAGACAAAGAATGTAATGGATTGGCAGAGGGCAGGTTGAGCACAGAAGCATGTCAGATCTTCTGGAGATATGAAAATCAGGAAGAAACAGAATTCTTAGTCACTACCTTATTAATAGTTTGTTTTTTTCATTTTCAGACATTAAACTGAGATTTATATATATATTCTCTTACTTTGTTATTTTTTCTGTTGCTAAATTCAGAGCATCAAGATGCATTTGAGCCAGTCGCAAGCCAGGGAATGTCAAAAAAGCACCAATGAGTGAACAAAGAATAGCCAGGAACAATTTGAAGGTTAGTTTAGACACAGGACTCCTAAAAGAAAAGAAATAAGAAGAGGGGTGGGGGGTGGATATCAGAAACTTCATTTAAATCAACAGTATCTAACAGTTAATCAAATTGAAATAAAAAACAAGCAAGCCACATATTTATTTGCTAAAAAGAATAAAAAGTTCTTTGCTATAAGAAAACCAAAACCTAAGCTCTTTCCTACAAGATGTTAAATTTGTTATCACAGAAAAAAAACAAACCAAAAAGGATTAATTATATGTTGTGATTTACAATTTAGGCAATAAAAATAGACGGTGCAATGAATCCAATTATTATACTTTTAATAGAAGAACAGATACATTTTAACTGGTGAAAGGCAAATTCTTATTTTTAAGTTATGCCATTCAAACTATCAAGAGACACCATCATCAACTCAACCACTGCTGTAAACAGCCAAAGCGCTATGAATATCTAAAAGGAAATGGACACAAAGAGAAAAAAATAATACAGAAATTAGTAAATTCAGAATAGTTTACGAAAAGCAGAGAGAAGAAGGTTTCTTTCTCATTAAATATCCATATCTATAAACGCCATATTAATCTAAGTATATATTTTAAACTTCTGTTCCTCACAAATAAAAAAACTCTACAATTCTTATACAATACTTGAAAATTTCCAAAGAATAAATTTGAATTTGCAGTCCCACAGCAATGGCATACCACATACAAGCATTTTAGGTCATGTGTTTAAGGCAAGGATTGTAACAGAATCCTGTTTACAATACATAGAGGCTGTCTATGAAAGTGATTGTATATATAGGCAACATCATAATCTATGTCAGTCTATACAACACTTGGATACAGTGTAGCAGGCAGATGTACTTGCCAAGAGGAAAATACTAATGTAGCCTGAAAACATGACTGAAGGTAAGAAGTAAAAATTTGCTCCTAATTCCATTTTTATTGTAGCTTTTGCACTCTCATCCTCCTCCATACCACAGGAACTGCAAAATATACTTTTCTCTTGTTTAAAGCAATCTTTTCAAATCTGAAGGGACTGTTTAGGAAGTACCATGAGAAATACTTTTATAGTTTTTAACTGTGTTTTATGGATAGGAATAATTTTGGAATAAAAAGGAAATACACAAATGCAACTTAAGTTACTTGGTAAATATTTAGGGATTATTTTCATTAATCCACCTCTTCACAATAATTCAGAGTTTATAACTAAGTATAAGAGCAAAACATGCAAGAAAAATGCTTGCTAAGACAATCCAAGTGGTTCAGTTATAAATGCAACATAATGAAGACCAGTGTATTTCCAAAAACTTACTGGGATTCCAAACCCTGCTTTTCAAGGAACTGCATAGCACTTTCTGAAAAATTTGAGAATCCTGCAGAGACATAAATCATATGTGTAATATCAAAGTATAAATATAAAATATATTAAAAAAAATTCTAGGTAATAGGACATACTGCCAAAAATTTTTGACAAGCATTATTATTAACAGCAAATGTCTAGCATAGCTTTTTCATGTGCTAGCTAGTATGTCACAATGTAATAAAACTCAGTTATTAGCAGTCTTTTAAAACATTTCTGATATTTGTACATTTCATAAATCTGAATAGAACATTAATTTTTGAGAAGGTAAGTAACTTTATTCAGTAGAGGAACTTGACTTTACTGTGCAAGGTGTATTGGTATTGCATGGCCTGGGTTTTGGTAGGGGGTTGGGGGGGTTCCAGGGGTGGTTTCTGTGAGAAGCTGCTAGAAGCTTCTACCATATCCAGCAGAGCCAATCCCTGGTGGTTGTTGTGCAGTTTTAATTTTGACCAGAGAAGAACAGAGGGAGAAAATGTGAGAAGAACAACTATGCAGACGCCAAGGTCAGTGAAGAAGGAGGAGGAGGAGGTGCTCCAGGCGCAGGAGTTGAGATTCTTCTGCAGGCCATGGTGAAGATCACGGTGAAGCAGGCTGTCCTCCTGCAGCCCATGGAGGGCCACAGGGATGCAGAGATCCATCTGCAGCCTGTAGAGGAGCCCTATGCTGGAGCAGGTGGATACCTGGAGGAGACTGTGAGCCCATGGGAGATCTATGGAGAGAAGAGCCCTGCTCCCATGCTGGAACAGCCTGTCCTTGAAGGACTGCACCGCTTGGAAGAGTAACCCATGCTGCAGAATTTTGGGTGGTACTGTTGCCTGTGGGATGGACTCACATTGCATCAGTTTGCAGAGAACTGTTGCTCATGAGATGGACTCACGTTGGAGAATTTCATGGGGAGCTGTCTCCTGTGGGAGGGACCCCATGGTGCAGCAGGGGAACGACTCCTCTCCCAGAGCAGTGGGAGAAGACTTGGGTGATGAACTGACCATAACCCCCATTCCCTGTCTCCTTGCGCCACTGGGGTAGGAAGTAGAGCTGGAAGGAGGGAGGAGTGGGGGGAAGGTGTTTATAAGGGTTTTATTTTACTTTTCATTATCCTGGTCTGATTTTGTTAGTAATAAATTTACTTAATATCTCTAAGTTGAGCCTTTTTTGCCTGTGATGGTATTTGATGTGCAATCTCTCCTGGTCCTTATCTCAACCTTTGTTAAATTTTCTTTCCTCTGTCCAGCTGCAGAGGGGAGTGAGTGAAAGGATTTGGTGGGTACGTGGTATCCTCGCAGCATCAACCCATGACAAAGGCAAAATGGAATAAAGATAAAACTGGAAAGTAAATATAATTAGCAAAGCAAACAACCCAGGTAAAGATGACATAATTTAAAACAAAACAAGGAACATATACTGGATATCCCTCAGAACTGACATTCCAAAGCAATATTTCCTACAAGTGTATTACATATAGAGTTTATTTAAATACAGATATCCTCAAGACCATCTAAAAGCTGCTTAAAATTAACTTTTCATGTAATGTAATCACTAGAGCTATTGCAAACCCTGAAGAAAGGAGTTACCTGATTCGAGTCCAAACTCTAGATAGCTTTCTGTCACAATCAGGATTGCCATTGCTTTCACAAAAAAGAAGAAGCCAAAGGTGACACAGACTGATCTTTCACCTCCATCCTTTACTATGAAATAATGAGCGGTCAATGAAAACAGTATCTTACTATTCAAGAAAAATGTCAAGGAAAATCAAGTTTGCAAAATAACTATATTTATGAATTATAAACCTGTTGTTTAGTCATCTACACCAAGACTGTTTAAAAATGTGCAAATGCTTAAAAAAGTACAGTAATTTCACGACCACAAGGCGCACCGGACTATAAGGAGTACCCCCCGAGAGTCGCAACTTTGTAGCTCAGATAAGGCGCACCGGACTATAAGGCGCACTATTTTTTTTGCAGCGAGGAGCCACGCGGCGCGCAACAAAGTAGTGAATTACTGGCAGGTTCTCAATTTGCAAAGATTTTCGCTGATTTTGTGCCACTTTTTCGCAGAGATTTTTCACTGCTTTTTGCCGCTATTTTTCACCACTTTTTCGACGCTTTTCACGGCGAATTTTCGCCGCTTTTTGGCGGCTTCTTGTCACGATTTTTCGCTGTTTTTCGGTGGCTTTTCGTGGCGATTTTTCACCATTTTTCGGCGGCTTTTTGCTGCGATTTTTCGCCACTTTTTGGCGGTTTTTCAATGCTTTTTCGTGGCGATTTTTCGCTGCTTTTTTGTGGTGCTTTTTCGACGCTTTTTCGTGGCGATTTTTTGACGTTTTTTCACGGCGCTTTTTCAACGCTTTTTCGGCGCTTTTCCGCGGCACTTTCTCACCACTTCTCGGTGCTTTCCCGCGGCGCTTCTTGGCGCCTCCCCGTGGCCGCGCTGCTTCCCCCCACTTCTCCCTGGCTGGCAGCCGCGCCGGTTCCCAGTTTCCCCTGCCCGGCGGCCATGGCTCCAGCAGTTCCCGACTCCCCCCGCACAGCCGCAGCTCCCGCGGGTCCTGGCTCAGTTTGCAGACCGCATTTCCGGGTTTGCAATTTCCTGAACTTTGTAGATCAGATAAGGCGCACCAGACTATAAGGCGCACTTCCGGGTTTGAGGGAAAATTTTAGTCAAAAGGGTGCGTCTTATAGTCGTGAAATTACTGTAATAAGTATTTAGCCAATTTGAGGTTACAGTAATTTCCTGACTATAAGGCGCACCGTTCTGACAAAAAATTTCCCCCGAACCCGGAAGTGCGCCTTATAGTCCGGTGCGCCTTATATGATCTACAAAGCTCGGAAATTTGCAAACCCGGAAGTGAGAGCTGCGAGCCATGGGGGGAGGTGGCAGGGCCACGGCTGCTGGGTGGAGGCGGGGCCACGGGGACGGGGCTGCTGGGTGCCTGCAGGGCCGAGACTGCCGGGTGCCCGCGGGGCCGTGGGGATGGGGCTGCTGGGTGCCTGCAGGACTGGGGTTTCCAGGTGCCTGCGGGACCGGGGCTACTGGCTGCCTGCGGGACTGGGACTTCCAGGTGCCTGCGGGACCGGGGCTACTGGCTGCCTGCGAGACCAGGGCTACTGGCTGCCTGCGGGACCGGGGCTGCTGGGTGCCTGGGGGACCGAGGCTTCCAGGTGCCTGCGGGACCGGAGCTGCTGGATGCCTGGGGGACCGGGGCTTCCAGGTACCTGTGGGACCGGGGCTTCCAGGTGCCTGCGGGACCGGGGCTGCTGGGTGCCTCGGGGACCGGGGCTGCTGGGTGCCTGCAGGACGGGGGCTTCCAGGTACCTACAGGACGGGGACTTCCAGGTGCCCGCGGGACCGGGGTTTCCGGGTGCCCACGGGACTGGGTCTGCTGAGTGCCTGTGGGGCCGGCGCTGCTGGCTGCCTGCGGGGCCGGGGCTCCTGGCTGGAGGCGGGGCCAGGGCTGCTGGCTGGAGGCGGGGCTGGGGCTGCCGGGTGCCTGCGGGACCGGGGCCGCTGGGTGCCCGCGGGGCTGCGGGGCCGGGGCTCCTGGCTGGAGGTGGGGCCGGGGCTGCCGGATTGAGGCGGGGCCTCAGCCAGCAACCTCACGGGGGAAGCTGGGGGCGGATCCTCGCTTCGAAAAAAAAAGTGCGCCCTGTAGTCCGGTGTGCCTTATGGTCGTGAAATTACTGTAATTATGCTTTACAGTATTGTAGGAGCTCAGTAAGCAGAGGCACATGTGGGAATACAGCTAGAGAGCAGAACTGCGAGCACGGCTCAGCTTATCACAACCAACAAGGGTGTGTTAGCCATAGTAGGCCACAAGCCTTGGCAAGAATAAGCGCAATTTTGAAGAAGGAATGCAAGAGATAACAAAGTGCTTGGTATGCAGTTTTGTGGGGAATGATGCAAAGTACTGCATGTACCTGGTTAGCTTAAAGTGAGGCATTGATTAGACAATGTTACTTAGTTACAATTAAGCAATATAGCCTAGTTACACAAATATTATTGGTGTGTTATTTTTAGAAATAACCAAAAAGGTATATAAACTCTGTGTATCAATAAATGGTTTCATGGCTTAATGCAAGTAAATCATGAAGACCCAGTCTCTTCATTACAACCACCATCAGGCACACAATCACATTATGGGTAGCTAGGAATACACTATTTTGGAATACAATTTTGTTTTCATTTAGGCTTACTGATAGCCAAATGCAATGGTATTCACTATCAACCAGAGAATAATTAAACCAAATTTTAAATGTAAATTTTTCATACTTTTAAGAATTTACAGAAGTTATATCAAACCAAAAATAAGACAATTGTATCTTCAATGTAAAATATCAAGATAGATGAAAAATATTCCATCAAACTACACAACAGCAAATACAGAAGTGGAGTTATGTATATTCTGTCAGAATGCACGACCCCAAGTAGGTGTATTCAAGATTCTTCACTACAAAAATTCAGAGTTCAAAGGCAGAAATATAGCACATTTCAAGTCACTTCATGTTTGCTGCTGAAATAAACTTGGTTAAAATATTTCCTCAGTCTTGTCTTAACTATAAGTGAATGCATGTTTGTACACATGCATACATCCATGAACATGCACATATATAGTGCATATATATGTATATTGTGCATATAACATTAATGGCTTTTTGTTCTTTTGGGGAGAAGAATGTTGAAAAGGTAGAAAAGGTGTTCCTCCTCACATAATTCTCTCTTTTTTTTCCTGAAGAAAAGCACAGACATTGATTTTTCTGTTGTCTCCTTGATAAAAGGCAATAAGTTTTAGAAGACATCAAGTGAGGACAGATTTATTGCCCTTTAGTTTAGAAACAAAAAAGCCCACACAATAAGCATTTAATGCAAAAGCTGTTCTCTCAAATGTCTGCTGAGCTTTCCCAAGGAAGCTTACAAAAGTTTCCAGGTAGCTTTACAAAATCTGTACCCTTTCAATTAGATTTCCTTTTGTTACTTTTCAGGACATCATGATTAGTGGAAGCAACAAAACCTTAACTCTTCACATAAGAGCAGAGAAGCTGTAAGAATCTACATATACAGTAATTTCACAACTATAAGGCGCACCCTTTTGACTAAAATTTTCCCCCGAACCCGGAAGTGCACCTTATAGTCCAGTGCACCTTATGGTCGTGAAATTACTGTATATAAAAGTTGTCAGAGAAGACAAAATAGATTTATTGCTTTAAAAACACCAAAATATTTTCTCTGATGCTTAGAAATATTCAGACATCAGATTAAGTAACTTTCTGCTGGATTTGGTGTGGGAGAGCAGAAAACACAGGGTATACATACAAACAGCAGGGAATGAGATGCCCTAAGAAGCACTTCTATCAATAATGGGATTGTCCTGACACCATTTTCCGTGTCTCCCTACATACAATCAGCAGTGGGGGCCACCATCTTTGAAGGGAGCTGTACCCAGCCATTTTGGGTGTCTCTCTGTTCCTGTGGGGTTTGTGAGATTTAACAATTTTGTGTCTACGGATTATTTACTGTTATTTTTTGCTTGTTACTGTTTCACTTGTTAGTAATCTATTTTTTCACTTATATCCACAGGAAAACACCAGGGAAACATCTCAAAAGAATTAAAGGGTGTTCCTCTAGGAAGGTGACACAGCTGAGATGCCTTTATGCCAATGCACCCAGCATGGGCAACAAACAGGAGGAATTTGAAGCCACTGAACTGCTAGAAAGTTATGACCTTGTTGCCATTACTGAAACTTTGTGGGATGATTCCCATGACTGGAATGTGACTATGGATGGCTAGAGGCTGTTCATAAGAGACAGGGGAGGAAGGAGAGGTGAAGGGGTTGCCCTCTACATCAAGAGATGGATTGAGTGTGTAGAGTTGGCTCTCAGCCATGAGCAGGTCAAAAGCCTGTGGGTAAGAATCAGAGACTGAGGCAACAAAGGGAACCCTGTGGTTGGTGTTTACTACAGGCTGCCTGACCAAGGGGAGCCTATTGACAAAGCCTTCTTTCTCCAGCTACAGGAGACATTGTGCTTGTAGGCTCTTGTCCTGCTGGAGGACTTCAACCACACAAATATTTGCTGGGAAAGTAGCACAGTGAGCTGTAGGCAATCCAGGAGACTCCTGGAATGCCTGGACAATAACTTCTTGAGCCAGGTAGTAGACAGCCTGACAAGAGGGAAGGAGATACTGGATCTGATGGTCACCAATGTAAGCAAACTCTATCTGGATCATCAAGATTGGAGGCAGCCTGGGCTGCAGTGATCATGCACTGGTGGAGTTTGCTGTCTGGAGGGACGTGGGTTAGGTAAGGAGTAAAGTAAGGCCCCTGAACGTAAGGAAAGCAAACTTCCAGCTCTTCAAGGAGCTAGTCACTAGGATTCCCTGGGAAACTGCCCTTGGAGATAAGGGAGTGGAGCTGAGCTGGCAGATCTTTAAGGAAGTCTTCCATAGAGCACAAGAGCTAGCAATCCTCAGGAGCAAGAAATTGGGCAAGGAGGGCAAGACACTAGCATGGCTGAGTCAGAACTTGCTCATCAAACTAAAGAAGAAAATGCAAAGGCAGTGGAAACAAGGACAGGTGACCTGGGAAGCGTATAGAGAAGAAGTGTGTAGGGATGGGGTGAGGAAGGCCAAGGCAAACCTGGAACTGAATTTGACAAGGGAGGCAAAGAATAACAGGAAGGGCTTCTACAGGTATATCAGACAGAAAAGGAAGGTCAAAGAAGGAATACCTTGATAAGCAATATGGAAAGCTGGTAGCAATGGATGAGAAGGCTGTGGTACTCAACAATTTTTTTTCCCTCAGTCTTCACTGGCAACCTCTCTTTACACATCTCTTGACTGGATGGACTGCAAGACAGGGACTGGGGGAGCAAAGTGCTTTACACTGTAAGTAAAGATCAGGTTCACGGCCATCTGAGGAATCTGAACATACATAGAAGTCTATGGGACCTGATGAGATGCATCCCAGAGTGCTGAGGGACTTGACTGATGTAGCTGCCAAGCCAGTCTCCATGATATTTGAAAAGTCATGCCAGTCAGGGGAAGTCCCAGGTGACTGGGAAAAGGGAAATGTTGTACCCATTTTAAAAAAGGGTAAAAAGGAGGACCCTGGGAACTACTGACCTTTCAGCCTCACCTCTGTGCCTGGGAAGATCCCAGAATAGATCCTCCTAGAAGCTATGCTAAGGCATATGGAGGACAGGGAGGCAATTTGAGACAACCAGTACAGTTTTGCCAAGGGCAAGTCCTGCCTGACCAACCTAGTGGCCTTCTTTGATGGAGTGACTGCATCAGTGGACAAGGGAAGAGCTACAGATGTCATCTGGACTTCTGTAAAGCCTTTGACATGGTCTGCCACAACATCCTTCTCTCTAAATCAGAGACAGATGGATGCAATGAGTGGACTGTTCAGTGGAGAAGGAATTGGTTGGACAGTTGCATCCAGAAGGTAGTGGTCAATGGCTCAGAGTCTCAATGGACATCAGTGACAAGTGGTGTCCCTCGGGAGTCTCTATTGCGACCAGTGCTATTTAATATCTTCATTAATGACATAGACAAAGGGATAGAGTGCACTCTCAGCAAATTAGCAGATGACACCAAGCTGAGTGGTGCTGTTGACACACCTGAAGGATCATCCAGAGGGACCTGGACAAGCTCGAGAAGTGGGCCCATGGGAATCTCATGATATTTAACAAGACCAAGTGCAAGTTGCTGCACCTAGGTCAGGGCACTTTCATGGGGGCTCTTACTAGATAAGTTGTCCCAGAGAGAAAAATTTCAATTTCACATTCCTCTCGTGAGAAACCTCCATGAGGACAGGCCTAAAAAGAGACATCAAGCGGAAAGGCAACAAAGATGGCGAAGGGTCTAGAGCGCATGTCCTATGAGGAGTGGTTGAGGGAGCTGGGGTTGTTTAGCCTGGAGGAGACTCAGGGGAGACCTTATCGCTCTCTACAATTGCCTGAAAGGAGGTTGCAGTCAGGTGGGGGTTGGGATCTTCTCCCAGGCAACTAGCAACAAGAGGAGAGGACATAGTCTCAAGCTGCACCAGGGGAATTTTAGGCTGGACATCATGAGAAATTTCTGCGCAGAAAGGGTGAGTAGACATTGGAATGGGCTACCCAGAGAGGTGGTGGAGTCATCATCCCTGTGTTATCAGATGATATATGGCCTACGCCTGGTGAGCTAACACAATGCTTATTCTCCAAATCTACTGGCCTATGGAAACTGCACAATGCCCGTTGTGTAAGAAGGAGAACTGGAAATTCACCAGCCTCAGTGTCCTGCCAACTCAGCCAGGTCACCTGGAACTTTGGGGTCTAGAACCACCAGAGACCACCAGAGAGACTGCCAGGACAGAATAACCCATGCATAAAGGGGAAATATGCTAATGATTTTGGGGAAATTATTATTTCACAGAGGCAGAAGCCTCCTGCACATACCCTGAAGATGTGTAGGACTTCTCCCTGGAGTTTGGACACAAATTCTGTGGATACTTTCCCAGGAATTGAGTGAAGGAATTGCATGTGTATTCCATCATCAATTTGGTGGTAAGTCACATTGAATCCTAATCTATACTGTTTCTTTGCTAGTTGTAATATAGGTACCTTTTACACACTGTATTTTTAATCTACTAGTAGTTCTTTTTGTTTTATCCTGTGTAGTAAGTAGTCTGTTTAAAGTCTTATGTCTGTAATTTTGTGTCTATTCAATAAATAATTCATTTTGTAATAGACCTAATCGACCATTCTTAAGAACTTACTAATGAGTCCAATCTGGGGTGCAGACCACTCCAAACAGAGCTACTGCCAGAAATCTGAGTCAAAGGCAGGACTTGTCTAAGCTCTCATCTCGATTGATAACAGGGATGCTGGGGATATTCTGATAGCTCCCCTCTGGCAGGTGGTCTGGAATTATGGTCTAGTAACAGTAAACACCTCATTTTCAATTGTGGGTTTAATGTCATAGAGAAAGGCAGCGGGAGTTTATAGAGAGAATCCAGATAGAGTGGCTAAAGTATTTAAAACCATAATTAGGACTCAGGACCCTGACTGGAATGATATACAAGTGATGTTAGATACATTGTTGGATAGCACAGAAAAAAGGATGGTGTTGACCATGGTCAGAAAGTAGGTGGAGGAGGCACATGCTAATGGAGACTTAGAAGGAACTGTAGATCAGAATTTTCCTTCAATAGATCTAAGGTGGAACCCTAATTTACTGGGACCCTGAGATAATAAGATATCAGAGATGGATATTATTTGATGTAAAGCATGTTATACTACAAGCCATGAACTGGTCAAAACTGTATGAGGTAAAGCAGGACAGTACTGAACCCCCATGGCTTTCATGGAACAATTGAAGGTGACTGTCAGAAAATATACTAATCTGGATCCTGAGAATCCAGAGGAGGCTGTGCAGCTAGCAATTATCTTTAAAGGGCAGTCTGCCTCAGATATTAGAAGGAAACTCCAGAAACTGGAAGGAGTGGAGTCACATGACTTAGGAAAGTTGTTAGATGAAGTGTGGAAAGCATATCACAACAGGGATAGAGAAAAGGAACTACGGCAGGCTAGAAGGAAAAACAAGAGACACGACAAACTGCTTGCAACTTTGAGGGTGGCTAAGGGATTTGTGGAGGGTACTAAGGGCTAAGGGACCGGCCAACAGGGGAGGTTGGGGGGAGGGAACAAGGGGAAGGGGAGGTGGGAAGCTGCCACCATTCCCCCGACAATGGTTAGGGGAAGACCAGTGTGCATTCTGCAAGGAAAGAGGGCATTGGAAGCGAGAATGCCCACGGGCTGGAAAGCTGGACCCAGTCTTACAGGCTGTTACATTAGAAGATGAAGATTGAAGGGGGCTAAGAGATTCTACCTCAGCTGAACCCCTGGTTACACTGAAGTTCGGGAAAGAAGTGGAATTTTTGGTGGACACAGGAGGAACTTATTCCGTATTGAATATATGTAGAGAGAAACTTAGAGATATGGTAAATGTAACTGGTGCTACAGGGAAAAGTGAAAATCAGTTATTTTTACAACCCATGAAATTTAAATAGAGTTGGATTACTCACCAGTTTCTATATATGCTCAAATGCCCAGTCCCCTTGCTGGGGAGAGATTTATTGGGAAAATTGGATTCTCAAAGAATTTTCTAGGATGGGGAAATACAAATTCCAGAATCAAAAGCTATCAAGGCAAGGATTTTTATATTACGGGAGTCAAATGAATTGGGAGAAATCCCAGAGGAGATAGAGAACAATGACCCTGTTGGTATGGGCAACTGAAATGCCCAAATGATCAAAAGTGGCCAAACCAGTGAGGATTACATTTAAACCTGAAGCCAGACCAGTAAGGCAAAAAAAAAAAATCTTATTAATTGGAAGCCAAGGAAGGGACTGGAAAAGCTTATAGAAAAAATTTAGAATATGGGTTATTGAAGGAGTGTGAATCAAAATATAGCACGCCAGTATTACCAATTTAAAAGCAAAATGGGGAATATAGGTTAGTGCAAGATTTAAGGGCCATTAATAAAATAGTGCCAGATATTCATCCAGTAGTAGTTAATTCCCACACACTTTTGACAGCACTAAATGGGAAATATAAATATTTTACAGTGATTGGTCTTAAGAATGCCTTTTTCTGCATACCCTTGGAGGAAAATAGTCAAATAATAATTTGCTTTTGAATGGGAAAGACCCACCTCTGGATGCAAAGTTCAGTTAACCTGGACCATCATACCACAGGGGTTTTAAAATAGTCCAGCAATATTTGGAAATCAACTAGCAAAATAATTAGAACAATGGAGTAAAAATAACACCTAAGGAGCAGTTTTACAGTATGTAGATGACATTCTGCTGGCAGCAGAGACCCAAAACCAATGCCTACAAATGACCATAAGTCTGTTGAATTTTCTGGGACAGAATGGTTACAGAGTAACTAAAAGAAAAGCTCAAATAGGAAAGAAAACTGTGATCTATTTGGGCTTCAAGATCACTCAAGGGCAGAGAATTCTTGGCTTTGACAGAAAGGAAGCAATCTGCCAAACTCCAGAACTATGGAATATCTGAGAATGACGAGGCTTTCTAGGAGTGGTCAGGTGGTGCCAGTTGAAGATATTAAACTATGGACATTCAGTGAAGCCCATCTATGAAACCCTAAAAGAAACAAAGTTCGGACAATTGTTGTGGACTCCAGAGTACTAAACTGCCTTCCAAGAACTGAAAAAGGCATTAATGAGAGGACCTGCATTAGGGCTTTCTGACTTAATCAAGCCCTTTGAACTGTTTGTACATGAGAGGCAACATTTAGCCCTGGGGGTCCTGGCACAGAAGCTGGGAACCTAGAGGACACCTGTGGGATATTTCTCGAAACAGCTGGACAATGTGAGCAAAGGATGGCCAGGATGCTTGTGAGCAGTTGTTGCAACTGTTTTACTGATCCAAGAGGCAAGAAAGCTCATTAATGGAGAGCACATAACTGTTTTTGTCCCTCACATGGTGATACCTGTATAAGAGTGAAGGGAGGGGGAAGGGAGGGCATTGGCTATCCCCCAGCAGAATGCTGAAATACAAAGTTTTGCTTTTGGAAGAGGATGATGTGGAATTGAAGATGACAGCAGCCACCAATTGAGCCATGTTCCTTGATCCAAAGGCAGTGGATGAGGGAACTCTGGTACATTATTGTCTCCAAACTATCAAACAGGTATATTCCAGCAGAAGTGATTTGTGAGGTTTTCCAATAAAGAATCCTGACTTAGAATTATTCACAGATGGGAGCAGTTTCATGAAGGATGGAAACCAGATGGCAGGATATGCAGTGGCAACCACTAGTGAAGTACTGGAAGCTCAATCTTTGCCAATTAAGACATCAACACAAAAGGCAGAAATAATAGCATTAAAACAAGCATTAAATTTGGTAGTGGGGAAAAGGGTGAATATTTGGACCGATTGTAGGTAGGCATTTGGTGTAATTCATGGCCATGGAGCTATATGGAAAGAAAGGGGACTGCTATCGGCTCAAGGATCAGCCATTAAACACAAAGAAGAAATTTTACAACTTTTGGAAGAAATTCAAAAACTAAGGGAGTTGGAACTGATGCACTGCAAAGCACATCAACCTGGGCAAACTAATGTTATAGTGGGAAACCAAATAGCCGATAAAGCAGCTTGAGGAGGAGCTGAAAAAGGCATCCTAGCATTAGTACCACAAAGACAAATTGACATATCTGAATTTACGCCTAATTATGACAGTGGGGATCAGTGCTTAGTAAACACATTAAAAGCCACTAAGAATCAGGAGGGATGATGGGTAATAGACAGCCAACAGGTTATAGTTCCAACTTCTGTAATGAGGAAAATAATGGAAAAAGAACACAGCAAAAACCCATTGGGGAAGTGAGTCCATATCTAGTCTCCAAAGCTCTGTACTCAGCTTAGGAATGATTGAAATAGCAAAATCAATCCTAGTGAAATGTTCACTTTGCTTAAAAAACAATCCCATATATAGGAAGAGGCTACGTCCTGGAACAATTAAACAAGGAAATTCACCTGGAGATTATTGACAAATAGATTTCTCTGAACAACCCAGACAAAACGGGTATAGGTATTTTTTGGTATTGGTAGATACTTTTTCTGGATGCCAGAAGCCTTTCCTTGTAGTACCAATAAAGCTAGGGAAGTGGTAAAAATCATGCTTAAAGAAATCATATCGAGATTTGGGGTACCAATTGGGATGTCCTCAGATAGAGGCCCACATTTTATAGCAGATGTGGTGCAACAGCTGAGCAAAACTCTAGGCATAAAATGGGATTTACACACACCTTGATGACCACAATCAATTGGGTAAGTGGAAAGGATGAATCAGATATGGAAATTACAAATTAGCAGAATATGTCAGGAAACTTCCTTAAAATGGGCACAGGCCCTGTCTCTGGTTCTTTTGTGAGTCAAAATTCAGCCAAGGTCAAAAACCAAAGTCCCCATGCTGTATGGATGGCTGTATCAAACACCATCCATTCCCAGAGAAATGCATTCAAAGGAAGAAACAGATTTAAATCTATGCTTAATTTCTTTATGAAAACCCCTTGCTGAGCTCTGCTGGTTTATAACCCTATTGGAACCAGTTGCTTTGGATGCACCTGTTCACCCATGCCAATCTGGGGACTTAGTATATGTAAAGACATGGAACTCTGAACCCTTGAAAGAAAAGTGGGAAGGACCCCTTCAAGTCCTCCTGGTAACCTACACTGCACTTAAGGTGGAAGTAATCAAAGCCTGGGTCCATCACATGAGGGTAAAACCAGAAACCACACATTAAACACAGTAGAAACAAGATTAAATAATACTGTGGAGATTTTTTGTATATAAATCCTATTGTTTTAGGTATATTATATGATTTTCTAGAGGGATATTTATTGCATCTAAATGAAAAAGATAAATAATTGCATATTTATACAGTAATTTCACGACCATAAGGCGCACCGGACTATAAGGCGCACCCGCCGACAGCCAGCAAAATCCGCAACATGTAGATCAGATAAGGCACACCGGACTATAAGGCGCACTTTTTTTTTTTAAGTGAGGTTCCACCCCCAGCTCCCCGTGCACGTTTACCGGCCGAGGCCCTGCCTCAACCCTGCAACCATTGGCCCCCGGGCCAGCCTGTACCCGACGGGGCCAGGGCATGGCCGCCGCTGCTCCGTGGAGTGTCCCCGGGGCCGGGGCATGGCTGCCGCCGCTCCGGGGAGTGTCCCCGGGGATGGGGCATGGCCGCCGCCGCTCGGTGGAGTGTCACCGAGGATGGGGCATGGCTGCCGCCGCTCCGTGGAGCGTCCCTGGGGACGGGGCATGGCCACCACCGCTCCGTGGAGCGTCCGCGGGGCCCTGCTTCTCCAGGAGTCCCCTGGCGCTCCGGGTGACCCGATGCCGGCAGGCCCTGTGCCGCCGCTGCCCCGATTTCGGCGGCTCTCCCCTTCCCCGCGCCGGGACCACCCGAATTTCGGCGGCTCTCCCCTTCCCCGCGCCGGGGTCGCCCCGATTTCGGCGGCTCTCCCCTTCCCCGCGCCGGGGCAGCCCCGATTTCAGCGGCTTTCTACCCCACCCCGCGCCGGGACCGCCCCGATGCCGGCAGGCCCGCCCCGTGGAGCCCCTCTCCCCTCGCATCCCGACGTTGCTGCGGGGCCACTCCCCCTCACAGCCCAGCCACTCCCCGCGGGGCCACTCCCCCTCGCAGCCCGACCCTGCTGCGGGGCCACTCCCCCTTGCGGCTCGCACTTCCGGGTTGTCAACTTTCGCCGATTTGTCCTTCAGATAAGGCTCACCGGACTATAAGGCGCACTTCTGGGTTCGAGGGAAAATTTTAGTCAAAAGGGTGTGCCTTATAGTCGTGAAATTACTGTAATATTAATAGAAACTATGTTCTTAATCTCTGGGAAGGGAAAAGGGATCGAAAAGCTAGTGCAAGACTTTGTCAGATTACAGAATGTAACCTCTGTAGCAGCTTTTTTGCCAACACCAGCCTCTACAGAAAATCCAGTTCCGTCGGGAGCTTTAGTCAGCAATTTGACAAAAATTTGGGAACACACGTGGGAAGGAAATAGCACACATGCCTATTGGACAGGAATGGAAGGAGAATATTCCTTACAATGGACATGTAATGATGATACTGTTAAAAATTGTTGTATCTCAAAACCAGATCTGGAAATAACCTCAGGAAATATTTATTGGCTGACAGACTGCACTAATACCCTTTGGGGATGTCAAATACCTGAAAAATGGAACAGCCCTCAAATGGGACAATGGGAATATATCCAGCCAGTTTAGTGGTGTCTGGACTGGGAAAAGAATCCAGGTCTCCCAGAACACCCCTTACAGGTTGATATAAAAGATTCTGATTTAATAAGGTCAAGGAAAAAGAATCTAAAGATAAAAGAAAAGTGGAATTGCACTCAAGTATACACTTATAAGAAGATGCAGCAACTCATGACTGTGGCAAAGGGTCTAAGGTTAGGATGTGTTTCTAGAAATTATTCTACCCTTGTTAATGGCACCTTGTCTCACCTAACAAATAACGAGACTTGGAGACAGATAGACTGTTAGCAGGACACGATAAAATCATTAGGACCTACAGTATGGGTGAGAAGTAATGGGATCTGGACCACACATTTCCCTTTGGGAGAATCAAGAGTGCAATGGACACTGGGAGTATTAACATTATGTCCCTTGTGGAAGTAGTCACCATTGGAAGCCCAACTATGGGAAAAAGTTAAATGTGATGAGACTTGGAAACACCCCAGTACAGAAACCATAGTGGGATGGATTTTAAAATCCATCTTCACTTCCCAAATATCTACCTTCAGAAATAGATTAACCATACACAATTTGACTCTGAAAATGGAAAGTTTAGCAAATGCAACTCAATTGAGGTTCACTGAAATAAATGAACAATTGCAAGCCACAACTAAAATAACCCTACACAACAGATTGGCCTCACATTTATTGCTACTACATGGACATGGAGTATGTGGATACTTGAATTTAGACAATACTTGTGTACACACTCCAAATGTGGCTGCTAAATTTGATGACTAAATAGAGAGGATAAAATCAGTTGCTGCATCCAGCAGAGAATTAAGGATAGGATTAGAAAGCAAGTGGCTAAACAAAATATTTAAAGGATTTTGATTTTCTCTGACTGATTGGTTGACCTCACTTTTGCAAAGTATAAGTGTGGTCACAGTAATAATTGTGATTATGATGCTTGCCTTAAGCTTCATAAAAAACATGATTGCTAATGCAACATGAGGAACTTATATGATGTTAGTAAAAAGGCAAAGTGAAGCTTATGAAGGCTTGCAAAGAAGACAAGTTTCACAAGCCTCAAAGAGGAGGAATGTTACCAGATGATATATGGCCTACGCCTGGTGAGCTAACACAATGCTTATTCTTCAAATCTACTGGCTTATGGAAACTGCACAATGCCCATTGTGTAAGAAGGAGAACTGGAAGTTCACCAGTCTCAGTATCCTGCCAACTCAGCCAGGTCACCTGGAACTTTGGGGTCTACAACCACCAGGTACCACCAGAGAGACTGCCAGGACAGAATAACCCATGCATAAAGGGGAGGGGAAATATGCTAATGATTTTGGGGAAATGATTATCATATGTATGTTTAGTCTAGGACAATCAATGAATATGCATGTAAAATAGAGTACAGTAATTTCACGATTATAAGGCGCACCCTTTTGACAAAAATTTTTCCCCAAACCCGAAAGTGCGCCTTATAGTCCGGTGCGCCTTATATGAAGCACAAAGTTGCAACATTTGCCACCCTGGAAGTGCGAGCCGTGAGCCGTGGGG
>PYHW01010066.1:93580-103859 GCA_013186435.1 Turdus rufiventris
GCGCCTTATCTGATCTACATGTTGTGAATTTTGCTGGCTGCCGGCGGGTGCGCCTTATAGTCCGGTGCGCCTTATGGTCGTGAAATTAGTGTATATAGTTTGCATTGTATACTGCATAGTCATGGTTAAGTCAGCATGACTAAAGGGCCCTGGTTCATTACAAGGAGGAGGACAGGCTCCACCTTGAAGAATAAAGGATACCCCTGGACTACCAAGATAATGCCAGCATCCTAGCCCCTCTAACAATCATCTCTGTGAAACCCTCCCATTAGCTGGCATTATACATAACTAACTGTAGCAACATTAGGACATCTAGATCAAGAAAGAAGCATATGGTGATGATGCCATAGTATTATAGCTGCTCTGCAGAACAGCAGCATATATGTGTTAAGTAGGGATTGGTCAAATTGTGTTGTACCTGAATGCTTGAAAGGTATAAGAACTGTGTAAAACTGCATTTGGGGTGAACCAATTTGAATGGGACATCTCATGTGCATGAATAAAGAATTGCTCTTGTTATCCTATACTTTGCATCCTAGCCTCTCTCCTCAGCCTGCACAAGCCAGTTGAGAAATTTTCTTAACACTTGGCAGGCATATGCACCAGAGGTCAGATATGTAGGGAACAGCTTCCTCCAGCTCTAATCAATTATTAAATATGATTACTCTTGGTTTTTACAAGTAAGTTCAAAACCAGTATTTGACAGTAGTTTTGGAACTATATTTTGCTTCAAACACCACAATAAACTTGTGACCAAATTGGAAAACCTTCAAAGTTTCTTCCCTTGTTAAAATTAATCAAAATCCATTCCTTTGGATTCTGCAGGGACTAAGTAAACTTTCACACCAAAATTCTCTGTTTACCTTACAAAGCTTCCATGAACATTGTGGAATTGGATGGATGAACACAGACAGAGTTATAGACAATGGCTCTATGTCCAGGTGGAGGCCAGTGATGAGTGGTATCCCTCAGGACTCTGTCCTTGGACTGGAGCTCTTTAATATCTTTATCAATGACATAGACAATGGGATCGAGTGCACCCTCAGCAAGTTTGCAGATGACACAACAGAAGGAAAGAATGCCATCCAGGGAGACCTGGACAAGCTTGAGAAGTGGGCCACAAGAACCTTATCAGGTTCAACAAATCCAAGTGCAACGTGCTGCACCTAGGTCAGGGAAATCCCAGACATGAGCACAGACTGGGAGAAGAAGTCATTGAGAGCAGCCCTGCAGAGAAGGACTTGAGGGTTCTAGTGGACAAAAAGCTGAACATGAGACAACAGTGTGTGCTTGCAGCCCAGAAGGCCAACTGCATCCTGGGCTGCATCAAAAGAGGAGTGGCCAACAGGTCGAGGGAAGGGATTCTGCTCCTCTACTCTGCCCTTATGGTACCCCATCTGGACTACTGCATCCAGCTCTGGGGTCCTCAGCACAAGAAAGACCCAGATCTGTTAGAGCAGGTTGAGAGGAGGGCCACAAAGATAATTTGGGGGCTGAAGCACCTCTTCTAGAAATACAGGCTGAAAGAGCTGGGACTGTTCAGTCTGGAGAAGAGAAGGCTCTGGGGACACCTCATTGCAACCTTTCAGTATTTAAAGGGAGCTTATAAAAAAGAGGGAGAGCAACTTTTTTACACAGGCCGATAGTGATATGGTTTTAAATTAAGAAAGATTTTAATTAAATGTTAGGAAGAAATTCTCTACTCAGAGGGTGATGAGGCACTGGAACAGGTTTCACAGAGAGGTTGTGGATGTCCCATCCCTGGAGAATTTCAAGGCCAGGTTGAATGGAGCCTTGAGTAATCTGATTTAGTGGGTGACACTCCTGCCCATGATGGGGGGTGGGGAGAGACACACATGTTGGAATTAGATGATCTTTAAGGTCCCTTCTAACCTAAGTCATTCTATGATAGTGTGAAAATCTACATACATGTATACGTATACCAATTATATGCAGGACAAAAGAAAGCATGTCAGAACATCTTGACATTGCTAATTCACTTCAAGGAAAAAGTAAGATGTCCAGGTTACACAGCTATTCAAACAAAGGACAGTTTTTTGTAAATATTATGTCTACAGCTGTCCTTGGTGTGTTATCAGGAGAGCTAATAGAACTGGCAAGCAGGCAGAGGTTAGCCTCTCTGACTATTGTTTGCTAGAACTTTTAAATCCCATGGTGTTGTCTCTGGTCTTGGTCCTGCCCTGATGCTTAGCTTGAAGAGATCTTCCCCACTAAGAATACTGGGTGAAGATGTTTGGTCCCCAAGCCCCTGCAGGTCCATCTGCACAAGATGCTGTGGAAGCTCTTCAGTGGTGCATGGAGTGGATACAACAGCTTGAGTCACAGTATTCACAGGAACTGGGCTCATTACTGGGTGAGAGATGGGAGAAGGCTCAAGCCTTGATAAAGCAGTTCTGTCATCATGTAGAAGCTCTAGAAAGGACAGGTTGTGCTTCGTCTCCCTCACTCACCCTCACAGTAAAGCATTGTTTCCTGATATGCACAGAACCTCTTGTGTTTCACTTTGTACCCATTGCTTCTTGTCCTGTCACTGGGCACCACAGAAAAGAATCTGTGTCCCTTTTCTTTGTACCGTCCTGATGCAAAATGTGGAACAAGTAAAATTTTCTTAATAAAGGATGTTTTGATGTTTTGATCTTTGTATACTTTCAAGCCTAATCAACAAGAAAGGAGATTTAATTCATTAAACAGAGAGCAGCTAACAAGTTCTAAGTGATGTTCAGGTGCTAGAAAAACAAATTATTTGTTAGCAGAATTGCCTTGTTCAAGTTTAGGGCTGGACATGCTTCAATGATCTCACACCTAGGGGGATGTTTAACAAAGCTTGGGAAGAAGGATGCCCACTGATAATGGACACAAAAAAAAGCAGAGTTTATGGGACATCTGGCAGAACTCCCAAGATAAGGAAGAAACTAATAAAGCCAACTCAGCAACTGTGCTGAAATAAGCTCCAACTGGATAAAAGGCAATTCCAGCAGGGGGAGACCATGACCACTGACTCATGGACCACTGACCCAAGAAACTCACTGACCCAAAAGAAGAGAAGGACTGGGCATGCAGACTAATTAGCATGGGAAGCAAAATAATAATTACAAATAGAAGAGACAATGCTAATTAATAATAGAATTATGTAACTTGTATCCAGTGAACACTAATTCCTTTGTTTGCTAAAATATATAAATAGTAAAAAGTTTTCATAGTTGGTATGCTTGATTTGTGGAATTCCACTGGGCACCCAGGCTTGCACAACTTGGAAATAAATACAGTAATTTCAAGATTATAAGCCGCACCTGATTATAAGCCGCATGTCTAGGTGTCAGCAACGTTTAGGTCTTCGTCAATATATAAGCTGCATCTGATTATAAGCCGCACTTTCGTTTTCAGCGAACTTTCACAAAATTGCCAATTAGTAACAGAATCGTGGGATCACGGGGTTTACTGGCAGGTGCCGACCTTGGAAACATTATTTCCAAGCGAAAAAAGATACAGACAATAGCTGCAGCAGCGTACCCTGCAAGTTTTATTGAAAAGTGGAAAAATATAAGAACAATAGTGTGGTCATTTTACAAGCATTTCCAATGGATCCACATTGCCTTTAAATAGCCACTCATCTGGGCAGCCACACAGCCACGTGGGCAAGTGAGCGGGGAGCCGGACAGCTGCACAAGTCTGAAAACACTGAAAAAATACAGCGGGCTCCGTCTCGGCTTGGGGCTGCTGTGGGCTCTCCCTTCCGGGTTGGAAAATTTCTGAACATCATTCATATATTGGCCGATCCGGAGTACAATCTGCACTTCTGGGTATGGACCAAAACTTTAGTCAAAATGGTGTGGCTTATAATCGTGAAATTACTGTAATCAAATAGAATGTGCAATTATTGGCTTGTTGCACACTGGATAACAAATCTGATTTTTGTGGACAACACTCCCTTCAGATATTTGTAAACATTGATGAGATTACCCCGTCCCCCTGACCCTTCTCTTCTCTTGGCTAAACAGTCACAGCTGTCTCAGTGCTTACTCATGAGAGATGCTCCAGACCCTTCATCATCTCCATGGCCCTTCTGTGGACTCTCTCCGGTATGGGCAGACCTCTCTTGCTCTGGGGAGCCTAGAACTGGACACAATACTCCAGATGTGGCCTCACCAGCACTGAATAATGTAGAAGGATCACCTCTCTCGACATGTTGTCAATACTTTGTCAAATGCAGCCCAGGATGCCATTTGCCTTCTTTGCAGCAAGGGCACATTGCTGGCTCATGTTCAACTTAGTGCCTACCAGGGCCCCCAAATCCTTTAGTGCTAAGATGCTTTCCAACTGGGCAGCCCCCAGCATGTGTACTGGTGCATGGGATTATCCCCCTTCAGGTGCAGGACTTGTCACTTCCCCTTGTTGAGCTACATGAGGTTCCTGTCAGCCCAGTTCTGCAGCTTGTTGAGGTCCTTACAGATGGCAGCATGACCCCTTGGTGTATCAGCCACTCCTTCCAGTTTGGGAAGGAGTAAAATGAACTCATCTCAGCCAGACCCAGTACAGGTGTCATCAGCAACCTGTCTGGGGGTGCACTGTCCCATCATCCAGACCATTAATGAAGATGAACAGGACTGAATCCAGTATTGACTCCTGGAGTACACTGTTAGTCACTGACTTCCAACTAGATTTGCGCTGCTATTGATCACCATCCTCTGGGCCTGGCCATTCAGCCAGTTTTCAGTCCACCTCACTTTTTTCTTATCCTGCCCATACATCAATAGCTGCTCTATGAGGATCTTATGGGAGACAGGGTCAAAAGCCTCCCTGAAGTCCAGGTAGATAATATCCACTGCCCTCGGTGAAGCCATGCTGACTAGTCCTGGTGATTTTCTTGTCTTCCATGTGCCTAGAAATGGTTTCCATTATTAGTTATTCCATCACTTTCACAGAGATTGAGGTGAGGCTTAGTGGCTTATAGTTTCCTGGGTCCTTTTTGCCTTTCTCAAAGACAGGAGTGACATTTGCTTTTTTTCAGTCTTAGGCCAGTTCTCCCAACCACCATGTTCGATCAAGGATAATCAAGAGTGACCTAGCAATGACAACTGCCAGCTCCCTCAGCAGTCATGGGTGCATCCCATCAGGACCCATGGACTTACCTATGTGCAGTTTGCTTAAGTATTCCCTGACCTGATTCTTTTCCACCAAGGGTACAGCTTCCTTGCTCTAGGCTATACTTCTGGTCTCTTGTGCCCGATATTCCCAAAGGTTGGTCTTCCTGGTAAAGACTAAGGCAAAAGCAATGATAAATACATATTTATTTATTCTGAAAACAAACAATACAGAGATTTATATGAATTGAAGAATGGTGTAAGCTAATTGGAACTGATAGAATGATTTTTAAAAACAGTAAAGGATACACTGCAAAGGCCAAGACAAGCAGACACCATACTACACTGATATTCATTTCTTGTGAGGGCTTCATGATACTGCAATAGGCTTCAGTCACCACATACACAACTGTAGCTGCAACAGTGAAATCCACCAGCCACTGATATTCAGGAAAATAATGTAATGCTGAAAAATACAAGTTTGCAAATCTTTAAAATTACAATTATATTTTTAAGGCAATTGCCAACATATACAAAAAGGGATGACAATTAAAGATTATTTTCAAATAACTGAGGTCTAGATCCAGTCTAGATCCAGATTATTCAGGTTAAGAGACACTTGTTTTTTTATTCAGCAACCTCTTGTTTTAACCTGAACATCACTCTTCGCCTCTGTTACTTGATACTGGATTACCACTCAGCCATTTATAAGGTTACAGGGTTTTAGTATTTTATCATCTCAGCTTTTATGCATTAACCTGCTAACTTAAAAAATCATGTCAAATTTAGAACTCAAAATCAAGATTAAAAAAATAGTTATCCACTGAAGTCTAGCTACAATTCTACATAAGTTTGATTCTCTGTTTAAGACAAAAAGCTCATTGACAATCATATAATGTACTACATATAATTGCTTCCTCTTTTTCTTTAAAGAAAACAAACTTAAAACATTAGTGGTTTGTTCTTCAAGATTTGATAGCATCTCTTGTATACCAGTAGCTCATTGTATAAACACCATCCTAAACATTCTGGGG
Organism: Turdus rufiventris; assembly: GCA_013186435.1. Lineage (NCBI taxonomy): Eukaryota > Metazoa > Chordata > Aves > Passeriformes > Turdidae > Turdus > Turdus rufiventris. The sequence goes on from PYHW01010066.1 coordinate 99,717, forward strand.
AGCATGCTGTGTTCCATGCAGGTTGGGTGATTTAAAAAGAGAGAGCTTTTCTTTCTCCCATAGATGCTAGGAACTGCAAAGAACAATTCCTGGCAATGACGTTTGGTCTGCTCCTCTGCATTGGGTTTGAGTGACAAGGATTTACTATGGGGGAAGCTACAGGGATGGCTTCCCTGAGAAGCTGCTAGATGCTTCCCACATGTTTGACAGAACCAGTGCTATCTGGCTTCAAGACAGACAAAATTGAGCCCAGGAAGAAGGGAAGGAGTGGGAGGTGAGATGTTTTAAAATTTGGGTTTATTTCTCATTATCCTACTTTGATTTGATTGGCAATAAATCCAATTAAATTCCCCAAGTCGAGCCTGTTTTGCCCATGATGGTAATTGTTGAGTGATCTCTCCCTGTCCTTATCTTGATATAAAAGCCTTTCATTAGTTTATTCTCTCCCCTGTTCAGTTTGTTACCAAACAAGTTATAGTTCTTTAAAAAGGAATCTATGCAACAGTGACGGAAAATGTTGGGACCAAATCAACAAGAGGGGAGATTTAATCTGTAAAACACATAGCAGCTGACAGGCAAGCTCTGGGCGATGTCCATGTGTTAGAAACACAAATTAAAGTTTAGAGCTTGCCATGCTTCAGTGCTCTCAGACCTGGGGGAGGAAGTTAACAAAGCCTGAGAGAGAGATTTCTAAGAACTGGACACCAGGAATGCAGACTTTATAGACTACAAGGACATTTTGCAGAAACTAGAGATAAAGAAGAAACTAAAAAAGACAATTCAGCAGTTGTACTGAAACTCCCTATCTGGGAAAAAGACAATAAAAGATTGAAAATGTGGACTAATTAGCATGAGAAGTCAGAAATCATTAACCAACAGAAGAGAGAATACTAATTAATAAGACAAGTATGTACAGTAATTTCATGATTACAAGCCGCACCTGATTATAAGCCACATGTCCAGGTGCCGGCAATGTTTAGGTCTTTGTCCATATATAAGCCACACTGGATTATAAGCCGCACTTTCGTTCGCAGGGAGGACCCGTGTGCAAAAAAGTAACAAATTAGTAACAGAATCACGGGATTGCTCGCCCTGGCCCAGCGCTGCTCCGCGGTGCCGGCGGGAAGGAGGCACGGAGCCCGCTTGCACCTGCAGCGGGAGGGGGAGGGAGGCACGGAGCCCCTGCCTCCCCTCCGGGCCATGGGGCCAGCAGGAGGGAGCCCCCACTTCCCCCCTGCGCTGCTGGTGGCACGGAGCCCGCCTCCACCCACCTCGCAACAGAGTAACCAATTTGTAACAACCATGCAATCCCGGATTTTACTGGCAGGTGCTTGGCTCGGCTTGCACTTCCAGGTTGGGAAATTTCAGAACTTTTTTCATATATTGGCCACTCCTGAGTGTAAGCTGCATTTCCTGGTTGGGAGCAAAATTTTAGTCAAAATGGTGCGGCTTATAATCGCGAAATTACTGTAACTTGTAGCCAATGGACACCAATTCCTTTGTTTGATAAAATGTATAAATAGTTAAAAGTTTTAATAACTAGTGTACATGATAGGTGGAGCAATCCCCATGTACCTCAGAGTTGAATAAAGTAATGTTGACTTTCTAACCCAACAGACTGGTTGGAGAGTTTATTTCCTGATTTTGGTGACAAGCTGAGGAGGGTAGTGAGAGAGTGGCTTGGTGGGCACCTGGGGCCAGCCAAGGTAAGCCCACCACAACCTTCTCAAACACCATTTTACATCAATATGGTTAAAAAGTCACAGAATATTACTGAGCATCTGTCTTTGAACAACAAGGTATCTGTTGTCAAAAATGTGAAATTGGTTTAACTGAGGTATTTCAATGAAAGTCTAATATTTTGTTTGAAATACCTATTTAGTTAGAGTTAACATATATTTGCATATATAACCTTTTAAAGATAAATAAACCCTACACTGTACCAATATCTATAAACTGATGCTAGTTTTAATCTTGGGGAGGCCCATAAATATTGCTTGAAGCAAATAACACCAATTAAGAATTGTGAATGCTTTGCTTACATGCAAGTTTTAAAAAGCTGTGCATTTCTGTTACAGGTCTTTTCATCACTGTCCTGGATAATTTAAGCTGTAACATCTGCTCAGCACTATGCTTGCTTGCTTTTTGTCTCTGTCTGCATGCACACAATGCATGACTATAAAAACGTGGCTAGGAGGAGAATATGTATCACATGTTCTATTGGGTTTGCATGGCCAGGTTTTGGTATCAAGGGGACTACAGGCAGGATGCCCCACCACACAAATAGAGCCAATGTCAGCCAGCTCCAAGATGGACCCACCACTGACCAAGGCCAAGACAATCAGCTATGGCAGTAACACCTCTGTGATAACATATTTAAGAAGGAAAAACTGCTATTGAGCAGAAAACATTGCAGCCATAGAAGAGTGAGAACATGTGAGAGGAACAACTCTGCAGACACCAAGGTCAGTGGAGAAGGAGGGGCAGGAGGTGCTCCAGGCACCAGAGCTGAGATTTCCCTTGTAGTTCATGGTGAAAACCGTGGTGAGGCAGCTGTGCCCCTGCAGCCCATGGATATCAACGGGGGAGCAGAGATCCACCTGCAACTTGTGGAGGAGCCCCATGCCAGAGCAGGTGGATGCCTGAGAGGAGGTAGTGACCCCATGGGTAGTCCATGTTGAAGCAGGTTTGTGGCAGGACCTGTAGACCTGTGGAAACAGGAATCCCCACTGGAGCATTGCACTTGTGACCCCACAGGGTACCTATGCTGGAGCAGTCTGTTCCTGAATGACTGCACACTATGGAAGGGACCTACACTGGAGAAGTTCATGGAGGACTTTCTCTTGTGGAAAGGACCCCACACTGGAGCAGAAGAAGAGTGTGAAGAGTCCTCCTCCTGAGGAGGAAGCAGCGGCAGAAACAATGTGTAAGGAACTGACCGCAACCCCCATTCCCCATCCCCCTGTGTGGCTGGGAGGGAGGAGGGAAAGAATCGGGAATAAAGTTAAGCCCAATAGGAAGGGAGGCATAGGGGGAAGGTGTTTTTAAGATTTGATTTTATTTCTCATTATCCTACTCTGATTTGATTGGTAACAAATCCAATTAATTTCTCCAAGTCGAGTCTGTTTTGCCCATGATGGTAACTGGTGAGTAATCTTTCCCTGTTCTTATCTTGACCCATGAGCCTTTTTGTTATACTTTGTCTCCCCTGTCCAGATGAGGAGGGGAGTGATAGACCAGCTTTGGTGGGTAGCTGGAATCCAGCCAAGGTCAGCCAACCACAAACAGAAAAATTAGTTGTGTTTAAGGAGTCAAAAATTGCCATTTCTAAAAAAGCCTCTTAACTTTCAAACAAATGCTGTGCATTTCTGTGGTGTTACTTTTTGTTTCTAAATATTTTACTTCAAAATTTCAGAGGTGTGGGTGAAAGAACTACATTTTGGTGCAACAGTGCATTTCCTATTTTAGAAGAGCAGAAAGTATGTTTCAACCTCTGCCAGTTACCATTTTCTTGTACAAAGCTATTTTTACATGGTTCAAAGACACTGAGTGATGTGATCCTTTTGATGTTGTCTCATATTGCTAGGCATGTGCTTTATGTGCAGATGTGCTTTATGCTGGATTTCACCTACTTATCATTTTTCTAATACTGCTATTACGATGTCACCCATGGAACAACAGAGATTTAGGCCTAAATTTTTCTCTCACATTCTTTATAATCAGTTGTACTGTTATTCTTTCATTCTCTATTGAAAAAATATTCCAGTATTTATTGCAAATAAACACTTGATAGAAAACAATATCAGGATACATTTGATATAATATGCTGTTGTTTGTATCCATGTATTCTTACCTATAGTGTCCCTTTCAGTCACAGACTTTGTTTCCAGATGAAGATCAATGTCTTTTGGAATGGTTAGGGGCTTGTTTTCAATATGACTGTTATGTTTTCTGTTTAAAACAAACAAATAAACAATAAATAAAACACATACAGATACAACAAAACTAACTTGTTCATTACAGTAATTTCACGACCATAAGGCGCACCCCCCGGAAGTCAGCAAAATCTGCAACATTGTAGATCAGATAAGGCGCACCCGTCTATAGGGCGCACTTTTTTTTTGCAGCGAGGCTCCGCCCCCA
>PYHW01010066.1:111078-130389 GCA_013186435.1 Turdus rufiventris
CCCCAAGCTGCTCTGCAGCCTGGACACCCACCAGGTTCCAATGCCGGAGTGATTGAGGGAGACAGAGCAAGGCTGAGACCCCCACGGAGAACTTTCTGAACTACAAAAGGACTCTCTGAATTTGTCATCTCTTATGAGCAACGAGAGGTTTAATTGTTTGATATTATTCATTTTTCCATGCATGTGAGTACTTTGCTTGTGAAATAAACAGTCTTTTCCACTTTTCTCTGAAGAGATTATCTCCTTAACCAGCTGAGGGAGGGGCTGCTAAATTTTGCCCTTTAGAGGAAACATCCTTTGGGAAGTTTCCTTCCAAATCTGTCCCAAACTAGGATACCTTCTCAGCAGGGGAGAGTCAACCCAAACAGTGGTTGGGATGGAATCAGTGTGCTATCTGCAGGGCAGAGGGACACTGAAAGCAGGAATAGCAGCAGAGACAACTGGATCCTCATGAGGAGGAAGTCCAGAGAATAATGGAGATGGATTGTTAGGGGTGTCAGGGGCTCCCATTATACCAGGGACCCACCACACTGGAGTCCTCGATGACTTTTAAGGTGGGCCTGCATCGAGAGGAGGTGTATTTCCTCTTAGACACAGGGGCCTCTTCAGACACCTTGAATTTTATCCCTAAGTGTGGAAATTAGTGTTGTGAAAGATGATACAGAGACTAATACTGGTAACTTTGTGCAAAATGAGAAAGCTTATGCTGAAATAAACCCAGAAGTGTGGACAGCCCCAGGGAAATACAGAAAATTAGACACAGAGTCTCTCCAAATTACCTTGAAGCAACCAGGACAAGTGTTGTCTATACAGCAATACCCTATTTCAAGGGAGAGCGAGTGGGAGGGAAGGAGGGAAGGAAGGGAGGAATGGAGGGGTTACAGCCTGTCACTGAGTCCCTGCTAAAGGCAGGTCTTTCTGAGCCATGTGTCTCCCTATAACACTCCTATCCTGCCAGTTAAGAAACCAGATGAAACCTACAGAATGGTGCAGGATACAAGAAGAACAATTGAAATTGTCAAGCCAAGGCATCCCACAGTTCCGGATCCCTATACCATCCTGAATCTAATCCCTTCTTCATATCAGTATGATTCAGTACTGGATTTGAAAGACACTTTCTGGGGGTGTCCGATTACGGAGGACAGCAAACAGTATTTTGTCTTTGAGTGGGAAGAGGAGGAAGGGAAAATGGTAAAACAACAATTGACATGGGCAGTCCTCCCACAGGAATATACAGTCACCGATTTTGTTTGCGCAAACCATGCAGAAAATATAGAGTGTTTAGCCTCAGGAGTTAGGTTGTTGCAGTATGTGGATGATTTGCTTTTATCAGGGGAACAGGAAAAGGTGGTTGAAGAGGCTAATGTGAAGCTGCTTAATTTTCTTGCTAAAAAGAGACTTAGAGTGTTTGAAAAGAAGGTGCAGTTGGTAGAGAAAAAGGTTAAATATTTGGGACACATGTTGACTGGAATGTTATGGTGTATTGATTCAGAAAGAATATAAATAATTTTACAAGTACCATTACCCCAGATTGAGGATTTTTCTGTTTTAGGCAGACCTTTATGACTTTTTAACCCAAGGCAGTCCTAATGTTGTGGTATGGACACCAGAAGGAGAGTGAAGCTTTAGAAAATTAAAAGAATTGGTTGATGCCCCAGTCTTAGCTCTTTCAGACTCAGAAAAGGAATTTGAGTTATAAGTCTTGTGACTTCTGGTCATGCTCTCAATACCTGTAAAAAGAACTCACTCTTTATGTAGAAGTTAAGAAAAATAAATCGCACTTCCTAAGCAACTAGAAGTCCCATCTTTCTGCCTTGTTCGGCATAAGAAAGAATCCCTGCAGAATGTGTGGAATGTGGGAGCAAATAGGCCACTGCTGGGGCCAATGTCTGGGTAAGCCCATCCCTATGTGAAATGCAACAGCTGTAAACTAAGCTGGCTAGCGCCAAAAATGAGAAAAATAGTGTTACCCAGTGTAGACCCTGGAGAACTGCAGGAAGAGAGGCACTTGAAAGAGGCTGTTGTCCCGGGACAACCATGATGTTCCGAATCCATGCTGTGGGCAGCTTGGTGATGAGCCAAGGGAGCGAACAACTGATCAGCAAATTCAGGTGGTTTTAAAATGGGGAGTCTCAATTTGAAGAGGCACAAAGATGTTTATGAATGCTTAACTGCGTTGGATAAAACTAATCCTGTAGATGTACCCAAGAGCGAGTTAAAAGATCTCTTAACCTGGTACAAAAACATTTCCCAGATTCTGTGCCTGAATCGGTTTTTACTAAGTCTTTCTGGGATACAGTTAGTATTCAACTTAATGACACAGTTGCGCTCAGAGATTTTGCAGATGCTAAAATCTTGCCTGCATGCTGTGTACTCACAGAAGTAATGATCAATGAATCTATGCTTGAGAAATTCTTAGAGGTAGCTGCAGGCACCCCTTCTGCTGCTCCTGGTACGGCTTATTTCTCTGTTCCTGCCATGGCCCTCCTCCCTTCTCCCGTCTTGCCCCGCTGCAGCCATGGCCAGCGACACCAAGCCAATACGCAGCCCTCCAGACCTCATGTGCAAGACGGAGAGTGTCGGAAACATTGATCACAAAAAAACTACTGGTTTATCTGACATCCTGAATTCTGCATAAATTCTCGCAAGCCTGAAATTCAAAAATGGCGCTGTCGAGAAAAATTCCTTGCATTCCAGGGCATGCGCACTCGCTTCCATACACCAAGATGGTGATGCCTTGCAGGAAATTGCCGTACAACAAAATGGCGGCCCCCTGCACGGAAGCTATGTACAGCAAAATGGTGGCACCCTACTCTCGAGTTCCATAAAACAAGATGGTGGCCCCCAGTGCCACACATGCGCATTGCCGCAGATGCCATTTTGTGACCAATGAGACCGCTGGCTTCCTGCTGCAGCACCACCTCTGGCTGCTTCTATTATTGCAAGGAGGGGAGGGGGAGAAGAGACAATTTTGCAATTTTTCAAAGAAACAAGGACGAAATAAGCAGATTTACAGAATATAGCTCAACTACCTTCGAAGAAAGAACTAAATTTGCCTTCTTCAGATATGAGGAACTCCTTGAATTTTAAATCAAGGGCTCAGTTAGAAGACACCATAACTACAATTAATTGGCCAGAAATATAGAGAAAAGCATTGAAAGATAAGGATTTTGACATGGCCAAAGAACAACTTATAGCCATGACAGTCAGATATAGAAGACAGAATGCAACTCCAAGATGGGAACCTATGTAACATGATGATATCAAAGATTTAAGGAAAGCCATCAAAGACAGTGGCCCAGGCTCTCCCTATTTCAAACAATTATTGAAGGAGACATTCAACAATTATGATTTAGTTCCATATGACTGCAGATACATTGCTTCCATGATTTTAACAGTGTCACAGTATATTCTGTGGGACATAAAATGGTGAAGACTTCTCAATAAATTGTTGGAAACCTATGCTGGTGGTCTGAACACTGCTCTTACATTAGTACATTTGGCAGGAGATGCACCTCACAATAGGCCTGAAGACCAAGCAGCTGATCTGCCTCGAGTGGTGATCACTGACATCAAAGATGCAGCTCGGAAAGCAATCCTACAAATACAGGCAGCAGGAAGCCCAGAAGGTATATACACAGAAATAACACAAGGAACATTATAGCCATACACTTTATTCATAGACCTTCTCACACAAGCTATCGAAAGACAATGTAGTGATGATATAGCATATCCTCATCTACTTCGAAGCCTGGCTTTTGCAAATGCCAATGAAGAATGCAAACGAGTCATCAGAGCTTTACCTGATGCACAACCAACTCTGCCGCAAATGATAGAAACTTGCAGTTAGACACGTACTCCACAGCATATCGCAATGATACAAGCAAATGCATTAGGAGAAAGGCTTGAAAAAGCTTTTGCAGCTCATAACAAAGCAGCAGACCACAGACTGATAAAAGCCCTTGCTTCTACTAATGTGACTCCTCAAATGAATGATTCCATGGCTGTAAAGCAAACAAGAGCCACCAAAATATGTTATAGATGTGGAAAGCCTGGACATACAAGCAATTTTTGTTCAGAATCGCCAGAAAGCTTAAAGCCACTGGGTCCGTGCTCCAGATGCAGGAGAGGAAAACACCATGCAAGTCAATGTCACTCCAAGGCACATATAGATGGAAGACCCCTTTCGGGAAACGCCAAGAAGAATGTGCAAGACCACCACATGAAGACACAAGTAGTGGCAGTGGCTCAATCACCTGAAACTCTTCCTAAGGCAGAATGCTTGGGGAACCTCAATTGGATCCCATCCGCAAAGTCATCAGCTGTTTCCCCAGTGTTCCAGAATTGTTACCCCCAGGGGCACAATGTGAATTGGCAGCTTCCAAATTAATGTTTTTTTGAATTAAAGTCATGTGGTAATCCCCACAGGAGTTATGGGAACATCGTGGAAAATACAAGAATTCTAAATTATAGGCAAAGACAGAAGCAGTATTTTGGGGCTCATAATTTATCTGTCCCGTGTTTTTGCAAATTGTAACGAAAAATTAACTGTTTTAGCTCAGGGTCTACTCCCACCATTAATAATTTCAGAAAATACTCCAATTGCCAAAGCAATTGCTTTGCCAACTCAAACAATGGAGCAAGTCATGTCAATACAAGATCAGCAAATGTTGTCAGAAGGCACAGATATGGAGACTGCTGTTCTTTGGACACAGTACATAGGCCATGACCAACCACAGATATCCTGCAGTTTGACATACAATAACAAGACAATCACAATTTTAGGCATGTTAGACACTGGTGCCGATGTTACGGTTGTTTCTTATGCATTTCGGCCTAAAGAGTGGAATTTGATAACACCTTTGAACTCCCTCACAGAAATTGGAGGAGCTACCTTGTGTTTGCAAAGTGAACACATGATTCTCGTTACAGGGCCAGAAGGAAAGATTGCCACTATTCGTTTCTTCATTGTGCAGAAACCCATAACGGTGTGGGAAAGAGACCTCTTATCTCAGGGGAAGCAAAGATAGAAGTGGATTTTTAATCGGGGTCATGGAGGCACTAACCACCTTAAAATTAACCTGGAAGGCAGATGATCCAATATGGGTTGACCAATGGCCCTTGGAAGAAAATAAATTGAATGCTCTCAAAAAATTAATAAAAGAACAACTGCAGAAAGGCCACATCAAGCCAACGAACATTCCCTGGAATTCTCCAGTGCTCGTCATACACAAGAAGATCTCCGATTCTTGGAGATTGCTTCAAGATCTCAGAAAAATTAATGAGGTGATAGAAGATATGGGACCTCAACAACCAGGACTTCCTTCTCTTCCAATGGATGATTTACTTATTGCAACATCAATACATAAAGAGATGGAAGAAGTTTGTGACAGTGTAGTCACAGAAAATCAAAAAGCAGGACTGGAAGTTTCCACATCAAAAATACAAGAGACCTCACTGTAGAAATATCTAGGGTGGTTGATAACAGAACAATCAATTAGGCCACAAAAAATGCAACTTAGAACCAGTGTCAGTAATTTGCAGGATTTGCAACAGCTTTTGGGAGAAATTAATTGGATTAGACCAATTTTAGGAAACACTAATGATGAGCTTGCAACACTTATTGACTTGTTGAGAGGAGATTGTGATATTAGATTTCCCAGAACATTTACACCTGAGGCTCAAAAGGCCCTCAAAAGAGTTGCTGAAGCTCTCCAACAATGACAAGCACATTGTTGTTCAATAGCATTGCCCTTCTTTCTTGCAGTGTTAGGAGAAAACATGCAATTGTATGGTCCCAGATTTCAATGGGACACTTCAAAAAAAGATCCTTTGCTGATAAATAGAGTGGATTTTTTTGCCCTACAGATCTCCAAAAACAATCTTTACAATGTTAGAAATGATAGCTCAAGTCATAATCAAAGCCAGATCGAGATTATTATCAATAGCAGGCAAAGATTTTAAGGTGATTTATCTGCCCTTGAAAAAAGAATATTTTGATTGGGCATTGCAAAAATCACAGACTTTGGAAATTGCATTTTTTAATTTCTCAGGTGTTTGTTGCATTCACTTTCCAGGTCATAGATTGTTGCAAGCAAGACTGAGTTTCAAAGAAAAACACATGTTAAGTGAAGTGCCTTTGGATGTTTTAACAGTATTCACTGACAGTTCAGGAAAGACACAAATCAGTAATAACATGGCAAGACCAAGATGGAAATCAGACATTGAAACAGTGGAAGGTTTGCCACAAATTGTTGAGTTAGCAGGCATAGTTAGAACTTTTCAGTTATTCCAAGAACCTTTTAATCTTATTACAGATTCTGCCTATATAGCGAATATAGTTAGAAGAATAGAAGGATCAGTTTTAAAGGATGCTAATAATGACAATTTGTATTGTTATCTTTGTTGGGGGTTGGTTGGTTTTTTTCCCTTTCCTTGCTGCCTGTGGAATTTCTTGCCATTGACATGATAAGAAGCACTGATGGCTAGTGACAGGGGGAGGTTTCCTGTTTGTCTTGCGGGGCAGAAGTGGGGGGGAACACTGCAAGATCAGAAGCAGGTAAAGGAGGTTGGGAGGCACTTGCTCGCTCACTTGCTCTTGGAGTCAGAGGAGGACTGCTACCACACCCCCGCGATCCCAACGCGGGGAGCTGCCTCTTCTGTTGTTGGACCCCGCACTGCTGCCTTCTCGCTTCAGCCTGCTATCTTCAAGCATCCTGTTGGAGCACCGGGACCGATGCTGTGAGCAAAAGTCTCTCCTCCATCCCTTTCCCATCTGGGACACTGCCACCATCACCCCCAGTGTCTCTGCAGCTGCGTGGGACCTGCCCCACCATCGGTAACTGCAGCACAGGGAAGGGCGCCTGTGGCCAAGAAGGACTGGAACTGGGTTGATGTTCTGTTTGTTGTTAATTCAATAGTTGCTGTTGTTTTGTTTGTCTTGTTAGATATACTAGTAAAGAACTGTTATTCCTATCCCCATATCTTTGCCTCAGAGCCCCTTAATTTCAAAATTATACTAATCCAGAGAGAGGGATTTATTAGCTCCATTTCGATGGGAGGCCCTGCTCTTCCCTAGCACACATCTGTCTTTTCAAACCATGACAACCTTTCATGTTTGCACAAGATTTTACAGCAGAGAAATAACAAATATTTTGTTTCACATATTACAGCACATTCTTTGCTTCCAGGATTCTTAGTGGAAGGAAATGCAAGAGCAGATAAATTAACAATGACCATTGCAAACACTTTGCCAAATATTTTTGAACAGGCAAAACATAGTCAAGCATTTTTTCATCAAAATACACAGGCACTTATGCACATGTTTCTCATTTACAAAGATCAAGCAAAAGTAATCATAGATGCTTGCCCTGACTGTCAGCTTGTGCAACCTCCTGTTTCCACAGGAGCGGTCAATCCACGAGGATTGTAGAGCCTGCAATAATGGCAAACAGACATTACAAAATATCCATCCTTTGGAAAATTAAAAAATATCCATATATCAGTAGACACCTTTTCAGGTGCAGTTTTTGCCTCCTTGCATACAGGAGAAACAGCCAAGCATGTTTGTCATCATTTTTTGCAAGCATTTACTTTTCTTGGTGTGCCTCAAGAAGTCAAAACAGATAATGGTCCAGCTTACACAGGAAAAACAGTAGGTACATTCTTAATGGATTGGGGTGTTCATCACATCTTTGGTATTCCACATTCTCCCACAGGTCAAGCAATCATTGAGAGAACACATCATACCCTGAAATCCCTCTTGGATAAACAAAAGAGCAGGGAGGCAGAGACAACGCCTCAGATTTGTTTAAATAAAGTTTTAAATTTTTTAAGCAGTTCTTTAACAGAACCTGATCTGCCAATCACTAAGCATTTTTCTAATAGTACACAGGTGAAATTGAAAGAAAATCCTTTAGTTTTGATCAGAAATCCAGAAACGGGACAGACTGAAGGTCCATTTCCACTCATAACCTGGGGTAAAGGGTATGCTTGTGTCTCCACAGGCTCAGGACCAAAGTGGATTCCAGCAAAGAACGTGAAGCTGTATAGAGCATAGCAATACACTGACAACTCCAAGAGCAGAGAAGTGAGCACACAAATGTGAGCTGCACAGAGACTGCAACAGAAGACAAACACCTTTTGCTTTACATACAAGTACTGTGAACATGGAGTTGAATATGGTGTCATGTTTATGTCCTTTTGCTTTGTTTGCCCTCAGCAATCCAATTTTTCCTGTTGCTCAAACAAAAACTAATGTTTGGGTAACCTTAGCCAATGCATCAGGCTTGGACACCATATGTTTAACTCATTCAAGCCCTGAAAAGACATTTTCAAATTGTTTACTTGGTTTGCCAATAGATACTTGATACCAAAAACCATTTCTCCACATCTTTCATAATTCATTATAAATCCTTCTGATGGATGGGGTTTTTGGACCAAATTCCTTCCCAAAGCATCCCTTGAACCCCAAGAATTGGAAATACTTGGTTCTGGAAAAATGAATTTTTACCTCAAATTTGACATTCCTGGGCTCGAACAAAACAAAGGCAAAGGTTTAGATGTTATTCCTTATCATTCTTTGTACAAAACTGCAGATTCTTGGTGTAATTATAGCACAGTTATGTTTTCAGCACCTAGTTGTACCCCTTTACAGTTACCATGGGGGATGTTTTATATTTGTGGAGATAGAGCTTGCTCAGCCATTCCATCAAACACCAAAGGTGGTCCATGTAGCATTGGAAGGGTTACTTTGCTAATACCTGGTGTAAATATGATTAAAGAACATAGATGCAGAGGAAAAAGGTTTGTCCATCAGTATAAATCAGACTGTAAAGATGATTTTGAATCTAGGGGCTTTGGAAAAAGATTTTCAACATCTGTATTTTTACCTCAACTTCCCTCAGCAGTATTCCTAAAGAAATTTGATTGGTTAGGTTGCTGGTTAAATAAGTAGACCAAATGCTACTTCTCTCACATTGAGTGGTTTGTTAGCTGATGTCAAAGATGTGAGACATGCAACTCTGCAAAACAGAGCAGCAATAGATTTCCTTTTGCTAGTGCATGGACATGGTGTGAAGATTTTGATGGAATGTGTTGCATGAATCCATCTGATCATTCAGAATCCATTCTTAAAGGTATATAGCAACTGAAGGAAAGTATAGCTAAGATCAAAGTTGATGATGGAACATGGTTGGATGATCTACTTGATAAATTGAACCTTGCACCATGGTGGAAAGAGATTTTAAAGATAGGCGTGTATATATTGATTGTCATCATAATTATACTTATAGCAGTGCCTGGCCTGCTTCAATGCATGCGAAGGATGATTGACAAAGCCATCAAAGGAGTGTTTTTGGTGCAAGGAGAAGAGCGAGATGTTGGAATTCAGAATGTAAGAAATTCTCAAAACATTGCGCCTGTAAATAAAAGCCTGGAAAAGAACACAGGATTTGAACTGAGGCCTTGGGAAAAGCTTCCAAGCTTAGGTGCTAGAAGTAAGTATGTAGATTTAAAGCTTAAAGCAAGACATGTTAAGTAGATAAAAGATTAGCTATGAAGTTTAAGATATAGAAAGAATAAAGTAGGTATAAAGGTGACAGAATAGCCTTAAAAATAGATCTATGTGTTAGAACAGGATTAGCTAAGAACGGTCACACTGTAATTAGACGAAATACCTTAGTATTGGATTAGAAACATAAATATCTTTATTGGCAGTGTTTTATTGGTTAATAAATCCTTAAAAGATCTTGTAACCATAAGTCTTGTGACTTCTGATAACAGTCTCAACACCTGTAACAAGAACTCACGCTTTCTGTAGAAGGTAAGAAAAATAAATCACACTTTCTAAGCAACTAGGAGTCCCATCTCTCTGCTTCATTTGAAATAAGAAAGAATCCCGGTGGAATGCGATAATATGGGAGCAAATAGCCCACAGGTAGCTAAGGTTTGTAAAGACAATTACTGTGAAAATGAGGAGGGATTGAAAGGAATGAGAAGAAGGTGTTTTTACAAACAAACTGTTGCCCTAATGGTAGGTAAGGCCAGACATGGAGAGGTGAAAGAAGCAATGGGAGGAACCATGAATTCCATAGGAATTCCACTGATTGACACAGACTGTTGCTCACCCAAGTTTGTGCTAAATTCCTGGACTTAGAGAAAAAGAACAGAGACACAGAGAAAAAGAAGGGGCAGGGAGGGGGGATGCACATTAGAAGGGGGTCTATATTAAGAGATTTGGGAAGTCTATACCTCTCAAGTACCTCAGCCAATGGGGAAAGAGAGAGAGAAATATGGCTGGGAAATTAGGATAGAAAGGAGGCTGCATCCTCCAACAACTTGAGAGACCCCAAGGGAATGCCCCATGACCTCTCCCTTTATTCAAATAAAGTTACAAGACTCCTCTGTCTCCTTTTTGGACATAAACCTCTGATATAATGGATGAATTTTCCTGACACCTTGTAAGGCTGGGTCCGAAGATTGCCTGATTCTGCCTCACAATCATCACCAGAGACTGAGACCCTGAGACCCTTACCACTTACTCTGGGCAGGAGCCACCGAGCCTGGCCAAGGCAAATGCTCACTAATGGACTGGGTTTGGTTGTGTGCTGTACTCTCACGGTACACTGTGTCCTAGCAAGGTGAAGGCTGAACCGTACCTTCTGCAGCTGAACAACAGGCCTCATACACAGTAGTCCATAAATCTTCCCACCTTTTGGCCAGTGGCCCCTTGCCTTGAAATGGACTATAAAATTATCACTCTCAGAAGAGACTTTTGAGACTTCTTTCTCCCCACAGATGGAAGACATTGCTGGATGATCCGAGGATGTCCCATCTATTGGTAGTTATTCCCCCTATTCTCTCTGTCTCTCTCTCTTTTTCTCCGTCTCTGTCTCTCTCTCTCTCTACTGTCATCTTTTTATCTCTCTCCTTCTCACCATTACCCCAAAACTGAATTGTTGGCCCTCAATAAATTGCTTTGCTGCTTGCTGCTGAACAAAACCTAAGTGTCTTGCTGTTATCTTTTGCATCCTGTGATTGAACGAACCATCACGACCCCCGCTCAGGTTGTGTGGACCGTGACACACCTTGAAAACACACTGAGGACAGTTTAGCCTGAAGTTTTATTCAATATCTGATTTCTCTCCCTTGATGCCACCATAAATTTTGTAAAGAAGCAGCTTGAGGTCAGGTGTGGCACATCAGGGACCGAATGATATTGCCATCAAGAACCCAATCCCCCTGTCCCTTATTCCTGAGTTGTTGGAGCATTTACAGGGGCCATGCTGGTTTACTAAAGTAGCTTATAATCTTTTTTGTGTTCATCAGGGCAACGAGTAGAAAAGGGACTTTGTTAGTACATATGACCATTCGGAGTATTGTGTGATGCCTTTTGATTGCTTTAATGCCCCTGATACCTTTCAGGGCTTTGTCACCAATGTTTTCTGTGACTTGTTGGACAATTATGACATTTTAGTTAGGATGTGGGAGGAACATGTTCACATTCAAGAGGATCTCTCTCAGCTTTGGCTTCACTGCCTTTATGCAAAGCTGAAGTATGCCTTCCTCCAACAGCATACAGACTTCCTGGGGCAGTCAATTGCCCCCAAGGGCATGAGCATGGTCATGAAAAAGACTGATATCCTTCTTTTTTGGCAGTCTCCCTTGGTGGTGTGTGGTATGCACTGCTTTTAAGGCTTTGCTAATTTTTAATCGTCATTTTACTTGGAATTTTGCTCAAAAGGTTGCTCTACTCAGAGCATTGACTCATAAGGGTGTCCCTTTTCAGTGGACACACAAAGTTCAGGGGGCCTTTGATGACTTGAAGCAGGCATTTACGATTGTGCCAGTTTTGGCCCACCTGGATACCAGTCATCCCTTTGTGATGGAGGCAAATGCTTCTGTCCATGCTGTTAGGGCAGTACTTTCTCAGTGTCATTCACTGAATGGACAGCTTCATTCTTATGCCTATTTTCCCTGCCAGTTCACTGCCACAGAGAGGAATTACAATGCCTGGGATGAAGAGCTGTTGGCCCTCGTGGAAACATGTGCTGAGTGGAGGCACCTTCTTGTGGAACCTGCTGAACCCCCTTTGGTTCCGACTTGCAATTGAAATTTGGAATATTTTAGGAATCTGAAGTACTTCTCTCCCAGCTGAATTGTTAGGCAACTTTTTGCTCTCAATTTCCATTTATTGTCACTTACAGGCTGGGTAAACAGAATGACAGGGCAGATGCCCTGTCATATCAGGGAGCCTCAGTGGGAGATGCTGAGGCAGATCTGCTACCCTCTCACTTTTCTGTCTGCAAATTTTTTTTGCAGCTTTGCCAGTCAGTACCTTAGTTTTGTGCATCAGATGATGGCTGGTGATCCTTTGGTCATTAGTTTTGGGCAGGGGATACTTCACAGAATTTGCAGAATGATGGTTGTCTGTATTGTGATGAGGGACTGCATATTCCTGCTGACCCACTGCACATGTAAGGTCCTTCAGCACTGTCATGATGCATTGACAGCAGAACACAGTAGTCATCAGACCTCATCAACCTCTACCTCCAACTCCAGTTATGGTCCAGGGACAGAGAGAATATTGTGTCTGGGCTATTTTGGATTCCAGGATATTCTGGGGTACCTTGCAGTATTTAACTGATTGGGTGGGTCATGGCCTACAAGTGCCTGGGCACCCATTATCCTCCTAAGTTTGGTCCATTGGATGTGGGGGCACACCCTGGGTGAAGACAGGACATAGTGTCAGGGTTACAGAGATGTCCATTCAAATGAGATGATCTTCTGTAAATATTAAGTCTTCAGCTGCCACTGTTGTGGTATCAGGAGAGCTAATAAAACTAATTAGCAGGCAGAGCTCAGCTTCTCCAAGCTACTGCTTGCAAGACCCTGATGATCAGCTTCTTCAGAGAACCAAGAGGTATATCCACTGAGTGGAACTTAAGGTTATTATACATGTTATTTTATATTAGCAAAGTAAAGAAAGTAGCATTTAAGTCTCCATCTTACCATCCTGATTCCCTTTGAAGTTTCATATCTATCTGCCAATAAAATTTACCTTATTACAAACAACTACATGCATATTAAAACTGTATTTTCTTGGTTAGATATTTATGGACTATGACAAATACCCCAGTCATAATACTGAAATGATACTAACAGACTTTGACTGTGTAGACATAAAAATGTAGCACATTTGAAACATTACATGAAAAAGTTTAACAAGTGAAAAAGGACAATGCAAACAGGTGAACTGTGATACTGTTTTCTACCAAGCTTCACAGTAAATTTTTCCAAAATTGCAAAATTTAGGCTCATATGTAAGTACAGTAATTTCATGACCATAAGGAGCACCGGACTGTAAGGCGCACCTCCGGGAGCCGGCAAATTTCGCAACTTTATACATTATATAAGGCGCACCGGACTATAAGGCGCACTTCTTTTTGCTGGCCAAGGCCCCACCTCCACCTGGCAGCCATGGGGCCCCGGGACCGCGTGTACCCGGCAGGAGGGGCGCCGCGGGCCCCCGGGCCTGCCTCCACCCGGCTGCCATGGAACCGCGGCCCTGTGGGCCCACCTCCACCCGGCTGCGAGGGCCCTGCCGGCTCCCCCCACAGCTCGCGGCTCACGCTTCCGAGTTGGCAAATTTCTGAACTTTGTACATTATATAAGGCACACTGGACTATAAGGCACACTTCCGGGTTTGGGCCAAAATTTTAGTCAAAAGGGTGCGCCTTATAGTCGTGAAATTACTGTACACATTATCATGCCATACTTCCACACAGCAGAGAGCGTATGATTGTCCTGGTGCAAGTGAGAATATGTATGCTTTGGATGGCAGAAGATTGCCAAGGTTGAGGAAAGGCATTCAGTGTAAACTGCAAATATTATTTGGCAATGCAATTGCGTTTTCCTGTTTAAGGCTCATATTGGTGAAACATGTAATATATAGTTATGCAACTGAAGCTATTTTTAATATGAATAATTAACACTGGTTAAATGCACAGCTGTAAATTGCAATAGTATTAACAATTTTGCTTCAATTTGTTACAGAAAACTTGGATAAAATGACTTTCTGAATATTAAAGAATATTGTGACAAATGCAATATTGAATAATTATATATTAAAGAAAACGCTTTTTTTTTTTAGCCCAACATTTGGCAAATAAGGTTGCTACTCATGTAGCTTAAATAAGAAATTTTTTAAAAATCTTTTATTTTATGATGAACAGGTTAAATGTGCAGTTTATGAATTAACACAAAAGTTACAATTTTAAGAGAGCAGTTAATATTGGCATAATCATTAACAAAANACCACCTATTTCACAAAAAAGCAAGTCACTGGGTATTTGTTTTAAACATTTTCAGTTCAGAAATCTTGCATAAACATAGACAGCTCCACCACCTCAAGATCAGTCTTGGTTCTTGCCCCAGTTACACTTCTGGTGAGGCTGTTCGAGAGCTTCATGAGTGAAGATAAGAAATCTGTTTCCAGCTTAAGTTGATAGACAGTTAGCCTATCCTTCTTGGACTATTTTTGCTAGGTTAAACAAGGCAAGGTCTTTTAGTCTCCTCTTGTAAAACAGGCTTTCTGCTTCCTGGACCATCCTAGCAGTCCTTCTCTTCACCTTTTTGAGTCAATTCGCTTTTCTTGAACACGAGCGGTCAGAACTGAACACAGTAATTAATATGAAGTTCTACATCAGTGGCCTTGTGCAACAGGATTATCATTTCTCTCTCTCTTTGCTGGAAATATGTAGCAGGATACTCTGCCTATCTGGGGGTAAAACAGCTCAAACAATACTCTATTTGCAAAAGTGCTGGATGAAGAAGGGGGAGGTCAGGCTGCTTTCAGTGTCAAAGAATGCTGAGACTAGCCCAACTCATCAAACCTAAAGTTAAATATTCTGAAGAAGAACAATGTTTCCTGAACAACTGGGGTGACTTTAGTTTGAAAATTGAGTGAAAATACTAATTTTGTGTAGTGGTTTTGGTTTGCAAATTTGAGATTTTTTTGCTAATGTATTAATTTATGTGGTGGGTTTAGTGTTGGTTAAATTGTTAGTGTATTTATTAGAATTATTTATTTTTTGTTGTGAGATAGGATTAGGAGAACAGTAAAGTAGGTTTAAACTTTAAAAGGTATAAAGAAAATCTTTATTAATAGAAATTAAAAGAAAAAAAAAATAAAATTTTTAGAACACTTTTTTTCTTTTATACTCTTTTTTATTGACAACATATACAGACAAATTAGTCAGTTTACTATTTTTAAGATAGCCTTTTTTAGTTTATTCAGGGAGAGGAGGGGTTTTTTTGTTATGTCATGGAGACTTTTTTATAAGAAATAGTTTTTTGTGGCTTTTATGTTATAGTGAATTAGTTGTTTGGAAGAATGGAAATTTGATTATTGTGTAAAAAGTCTCTTTTTTGACCTATAACCTTTTTATAATTGTTTTTGAGGGCTTACTTTTTAGTTAATGCTGTATATTTTTAAGGAATTGTTTAGAAGGTTTTATTTGTTTTTTAGGTTATTTTTGGGAATATAAATTTTCTTTTTTTTTGGGCAAAGGGCTTTCATTACTCTTTTTCTGTTTCAACTTTTTATGGGATTATAGTTACTTTAACATTTGTTTGTTCAGTATGGATTTTTTTTAATGTCTATAATGTTTTACTTCTTATGCTTTTTAATGAGTTAGAGAGATATTTATTATATATTATAGTTTGTTACTATGGCTTATAAGACAATTTTAGCTTAATGTATCTTTTAATTTCTTTTTTATTAGGGGCTTGGCTTCTTTTTTATTGACTTTGATGTTTTTATGTAGGTTTTTCATGTGTCTTTAATTTGAGAGAGGATGGGAGGTTTGTAGGTTTTATTTGTGTATTGAAAGAGTTAATATTTTGTTTGGGTAGTGGTTAGAATAGTTGTGGTGCAGTATTTTAGGTCACGCTGGGGGGTTGGCTTAGGATAGTAGGGGCCCAGTGAGAAATGGTGGTGGTTGCTTTGGTTGTGCGGTTGTTTTCTGGCTTTTTGTTGCATTTAATTTTAGCTGTAGGCTGATGGTCTTCCACTGCTTGGCAGCTGCTGGGGTTGAGGTGGAGGGGACTTGGCTTGGTTGGTAACTCCTCCTGGGGTCAGGTGGTTTCTGGTGAAACTCAGTAGTGGCAGCATTCCAGCCGAGCCCCAGGCCGGTCTGGCCATGCTTGGGGGAGGTGGAAGCAGCTAGGATTTTAGTGGCTGATGGCCTTCCCTCCTGCTTCCTAGCAACCACTGGGGCCCGGCCTGAACAGGACGGGGCCTACCCAGCCCAGCCAAGCCACGCTGAGGGCTTGGGCTAGTCTGTTACTTGCATTTAGGCTGAAAGGAAAAGAGTTTGTTAGGGTTTGCTCATTTTAAAATGTGTGTTCACAGAGGTGTGTTCAACTATTTTAGTGGTTAAATAGGTTGCTAGTTCTCCAAACAAATCTCTGATTGGTTTTTGTTAGACATAGAGGAAGCTTTCAGCAGGTCTTTTCATAAAAATTAATTTTGTGGGTTTGTTTTAATGCAAAACTAGTACAACAACAAAAACCCAGTCCCACTTTTAACAGTAGGGTCTTCTAACATACCCCTTCTCAGAGTATGTGTGGAGATTCTGCCCTTGAGTGGGAACATCCCTCAAGAGATTTGCCCATGGTCATTGCTATGCATAAGTAGCATCAATCTCTACTTCGTAATTATTTTGCTAGCTTAAATATCATTGTTTTACTATTGCTTTGATAAATAGTGTACTATACTAGTAGTTATAGCTACCTATACTGTGTAGTAAATACTTCTGATTAAGGTCTTTTAGTCTGATTATTATCATAAACAATTTAAATAAATGATTTATCATACTGTCATGGTTTAACATAGCTTGGTTATTAGTTAAGGAGAAATCCATCAGCTATGGAAATAATTCTCTGTGAGGAGCTGCTAACACCTTCCTCCAGACCCAAGAGAACCAATCAGTTGGATAGTTTTGAATAGTGACACCCTGTTAAACCACTTAAGAAAGCTGGTGTCCTAGTTTGGAGGACAGGTGTCTGCTGAGAAAGGCAGGAGCCTCTCTTTGAAATGGTGAATGTAAATCCCCTCCCTCCAAATTATTATAATTTTGAAATCAAATGGCTCTCAGGCAATTAAATGGTGGCTGTAGTCTTTTTGTAGTGACAGATGTGATTCAGTTGAAGCAGTGGTCCTGTAGAAGGTGCAGTTTCCTTCCAGAGGTCCAGTGGTGATGTGGAGAAAATCCAGCTTCCTCTGGAGTCCAGTGGAGAAGGGGCTGCCTTAGTGTCCCAAAACCTCTGTTTTTATCTTGGTAAGAAATGTTGGGCCCTTCTCCCTGGCTGGAGCAACTTCCAATGGGATGAAGTAATTTTATCAGACACACAGTGGGATTCAATGGGCCATTAGTCGAAGATACCTCCCTGGTGGTAGGATGGGTTGTGAAAAGATAAAGAACAATGCCCCGCCTGGTTTCAATGGATGGCCCATTAGCAGACCATCTCCCATGGAGATAAGCATCACAGCCCCCACCCTCAGCAGATGGTGATAGAATAGACCTTTTATCACACCCTGTATTGTAAACCAAGACAGCTGGACATGTGAAATCACATTTAAAAACGAATAAACACCGGGAAAAACTCTTGCTCCCAGGTAGCTGGGAGCCAGTGCCCTTCGCCGGTGCTGTCTGGGACAGGCCCTGTTCTGCCATGCAGCCTGGCCAGATCGGCCGGCGGTGCGGAGTGGCTCAACTGAGTTTCTGCCGCTGCCAAGTTCCAGACATAGCTGGCAGGTCAGGCTGGCTCCACTTGGCTTCGGCCACAAGCCTCTGAGCCATCCTGTGGCTAGGAACAGAGGTGTCTCTGTAGCCTGTACAGAAAGCAGCCCCCGCAGCTGGAATTGAACTCGGCAGGGACTGGTAAACAGCCATGCAGCCAGAGCGGCTGCTACCATTCTTGTCCAGCCCCTGAGATCTTGGCACAACCCTCCCCAGCAAGGCCTGAAATCCTACACCGCAACTACCAGCTGCTGCCCTGAAGAGATCACATGACCATCCACTGGCCTAGGCGAGATATTAACTCTTTCAGTGCACAGATGAAACTTGCAGACATCAACCCTCTCTCAAGTAAGAGAAAAGGAAAGGGTGAAGATATATAAGAAAACACAACATAGAGATACCGAGGTCAGTGAAGAAACAGTCAAATCCCAGATGGGAGGGGAATGAGGAGATGCCTTAGTCTTGAGCTGAAATTCTTTTGTAAGGCCATGGTGATGGACTCTGAAACACCAGAATATCCCTGTAATTCATGAAAAACATGGAGGGGTGGAGCGTTCAAATTGTAGATATGAGCAAAGGCACTCGTGCTGAGGCAAGCAGACGTTGAAGTAACTCTGATCCAATGAGAAGCTTGAACAGAAAGAGATAAGAGTGATGAAAACCTTTGCCCCCATGGAAGAAGACTGCTGTTCCCAGAGATGAAGATGATCTCAGAGACAGATGAAGGGACCCTTTGCTTCTGAACAGCTCATCCTTAAAAGTGTACCCCATTAGCTAAAGATTGAGCCCTCGAAAACAGATGAGGGGAAAGCTGTAAGTTGAGGGGAGGAACTTTCACATGGCTATCAGATTTCTATCTCCCAGGCAGCTGATTTGCTGTGATATTAAAGCCATGAGAGAACTGTTTCTTGTGGAAAAGTCTA
This sequence comes from Turdus rufiventris, assembly GCA_013186435.1. Lineage (NCBI taxonomy): Eukaryota > Metazoa > Chordata > Aves > Passeriformes > Turdidae > Turdus > Turdus rufiventris. The sequence continues at coordinate 129,806 of PYHW01010066.1, forward strand.
CATGGCATGGCAGGAGAAACTCTTCTCCCTAAGTGAACTGAAAAAAAAATTATTTTAGTGGTGGCAATCTGACTGAAAATACCAGGTTTTGTCTCTTTACATTGTCAGTGGGAACGGAAAGAGGAGTTGGGGGGAGGAAAAGTGTTCTGAAGATTTATTCTGATTCTTATTATTCTCCTTTTAGTTTTGTTAATAAGGCTTTCTTTATACTCTTTAAAGTTTTGAAACTTCTTTGCTCTTCTAATCCTTATCTCACAGCAAAAAATGACTACAGTAATTTCACGATTATAAGCCACACCATTTTGACTACAATTTTGGTCCGAACCCAGAAGTGCAGCTTATAACCAGGTGCGGCTTATATGTGGACAAAGAACGAAAAGTTGCTGTATTAGTTTGGAGGACAGGTGTCCACTGAGAAAGGCAGGAGCTTCTCTTTGAAATGGAGAATGTAAACTTCCTCCCTCCAAATTATTATAATTTTGAAATCAAGGGGCTCTCAGGCAAAGATATGGGAATTAGGAATAACAGATCTTTACTAGGGAAATTAAAATAAAAATGCACTACTACAAAGAAACAAACTCCAA
>PYHW01010066.1:146624-161018 GCA_013186435.1 Turdus rufiventris
TTTCAAAGAGAAGCTCCTGCCTTTCTCAGCAGACACCTGTCCTCCAAACTAAAACAGCAACTTTTCGTTCTTTGTCCATATATAAGCCCCACCTGAATATAAGCTGCACTTCTGGGTTAGGACCAAAATTGTAGTCAAAATGGTGTGGCTTATAATCGTGAAATTACTGTACTTAAAGTGGGGTGTTGAACAGCAGCAAGCCTTTGAATGGATCAAAGAGATTGCTCATGCAGTAGCCCTTGGTCCACTCAGGACAGGACAGGGTGTGAAGAACCTGCTCTACACCACAGCTGGGGAGAATGGTCCATCCTGGATCCTCTGGCAGAAGGTATCTGGAGAGACTTAAGGACAACCTCTAGGGTTCTGGAGTCGGTGTACTAGTTTGAAAGCAAACAAGCAGAGGAATTAACTCCACACAAATATTTTGAGAGAGATTCCAAGTCAGAATTACAATTTAATAGGAAAATTAAAATAAAGGCAATAGTACAGAAACACTGTCTTAAACTGACAAAGTCATGCTATGACCTGATACCCTGTTGGTCAGGATGGTGGTAGTAGTCCGATTAAACAGTGATTGTTGTCCCATTGGAGTGATGGATATAGCCTTGTTGAAGCAGAGATCCTGTAGAAAAGGTCTGGTCCTTCTCTGGAGCTCCAGTGGTGGTTATTGAGCTCTTGCCCTCTGGGAATCCAGTTGTAGTACTATTGTGGTGTTCCAAGCCTCAGATTGTATACAGGTCAGAATGTTTGGTTTCTCCCCCAGGGCGGGGCATCTCACAATGGGATGCCATAATTCTAGGAGTCATGCTGTGACCCTGATGGCCCATTAAGCGGAGATGCCCCCCCCAGGGTGGATGCTGCTTCCTCAGAGGGTGTTATCAGGGCTGAGTCATGAAGATAAAGAACACTGCTCCACTCATTTTAACAGCTTATGTAGATGATAGTAGAAAACTTACTTTTGGTTGCACCTTACACTGCAACCCAAGACAGTCGGGCATACAGAAGATCTGAGGCCAGTTACACCCCAACTGAAAAAGAGCTTCTTACAACTTTTGAAGGGGTTCAAGCTGCCTCAGAAGTGATTGACACTGAAGCACAGCTGCTTCTGGCAACCTGACTGACAGTGCTGGTCTGGATGTTTAAAGGGAAAGTCCCTGCAACACATCATGCTGCCGATGCTACCTGGAGTAAGTGGATTGATCTAATCCCACAGTGAGCTTGAACAGGAAATCAAAATCACACTGGAATCTTGGAAGTAATCATGAACTGGCCCAAAGGTGAGAGTTTTGGACTATCATCTGAAGAAGAAGAGGAGCGGGTTACACTTGCGGAGGAGGCCCCACCATATAACCTGATACCAGAAAGTGAGAGGCGAAATGCTCTCTTCACTGTCAGATCCTGCCATATTGTAGGGACCAATCAAAAATGGAAAGCAGCTGTATGGAGCCCTACGTGGTGAGCTGCGGAAGCTACCTAGGAACAAGGTGAATTGCATCAGACTGCAGAGTTGAAAGCCATCCAGCTGTCTTTGGACATTCCCGAGTGAGAGAAGTGGTCAACAATCTACCTCTACACTGACTCATGCATAGTAGAGTAAACACTCTGTGGGGGTGGCTGGACAGATGGAAAAAGGCCAATTGTCAGCATAAGGGAAAACCAATTTGGGCTGCTGAAGAGTGACAAGGCATCACTGCCTGGGTAGAGAAGCTGGCTGTGAAAATCCATCATGCAGATGCACATGTCCCTGTGATATATGTTATAAAGTAATTTGTGTCTTATGAAAGCTGAATCATGTTTGTATAAATAAAGAGTTTAATAAAGTAACTTTAGGAACACTGAGCCACAGTGAGGAGAAAAGATTGCTTCATAGGATTCCAGCGCTGCAGGCGCTAACAAAGCTTCAATTAGCAAGTTAATAGAACCAGCCTCAACGGAGGTGACTCGTTATGAGGCAGTCCAGGAAACTCCCTGGCCATGAGTACTTGATAATCGCCATCAATCAAGATAACCAGGGTCTTCAGGAAAAACTACATTTCAATACCCAGTTCCCCATAAACCAAAATCTGCACACATCAAAATTCATCGCTGCCCAGAAACTGTTTTGTCCAGATCACTGCGGAGAAATGAGACTACGTGAATATGGGAATCCATGGCAGAAAAAAGGACTTTTGCCCCAGGCCAGAAAAACTGTATAAAAACGGACTGCCCAGGACAGCATTTGTGAACACAGGGGGATCCGATGCGATAGAGGTCGGATCAGTGTGTGTGTTCATCCAGTGCCAATCTCGGGCTCGGTGTTGTCTTTTTGATTGTGGCTATCGAGGATCGTATATTAATTGCTTATTAAATCTTTTTAATTCGGCTTGATTAGTTTATTATCTATAGCAACCTGGTGACCTCGACGTGATCCTGATTTGGGGGTCCGGGAAGGCCCCCTTCAGCTCAGGAGGTGCCCCACCGATTTCAGCGGCCTGACGGAATGGGGGAATTCCTCAGAACCAGTCAGGATCCCAAACTAAAAGCCAGAGTCACAATCAAAAAGGGGATAAGACTGGCCCAGAGCTCTCAGATAACCGCGGCAAATTTTTCACTCATAAAACTCGACGTGCATGAAGAATCCACGCAGGAAAAGGAACCGTAAGTATCACGGGGTTGAGTGAGGTGTGACTGAGCGTGTGTGTGAGATGTGATCTGATCACGGAGAGAGTGCGGACCTGTGCATTTCCAGCATTCCGCGAGGGACATGGTCGGTTGCGGGGGAAGTGAACGTAACGTGGTAGAACTCTTTCTTGCGTGTCAAGCCTAAAACTAGGGAAGTTTATGGGGTTGGATCAAAAGGGAGGGTACGTTCTCCGGCAAGTGGGAGCTGGTAAACCTTTTAGATCCAAGTCTAGGTAAGTCCAGGAAGGGAAAAGAGAGCTCACAACCTTTCGAAAAACCCCACGGAACGGTTCTCTGTGTGAGGTGAGTAGATTGGTAAATTCAAATAAAGAAATTAAGACTCGAGTACGGTACCACTCAGACTGAGAGGATCCCGGCGTGAAATCACGGTAAGGAAATATACAAGGATAGTGTGTGGTAACCTTTTAGGAGGATGGGACAGAGAAAAAGTAAAATTCAGGGAAAAGTACAAGGGGGAAAGTTACCCGAGATCCCAAGAGACAGCCCATTGGGATGGATGTTGGAGCATTGGGAGGAGAGTCTTGACAGGAGGAAAAAATATAAGGAGAAAATGATTCATTACTGCATAGAAGTTTGGGGAGATAAGGAAATAAGAGAACATGTAGTTTGGCCCATTTTTGGTATATTCAAAAGATGCGTTTGTCTAGCCCTTCTTAGCCACGTGAGTGGTAAGTATCCACAAGTAAAAGAGGAAAGAGACTATGCCAAATTATGGAAGTACACTAACACTGGGTTATATCCAATCAAAACTTGCAAGGGTGTTGCACCTCCAAGTGAGGCATGGGAACCATTATAGTCTCCCACCCCCATACCTAAATCCCGTACCTCAACCCGTTCCTGCTTCGGCCCCTTTTCCTGCACCTGTGGGTCTTCCATATCAATCCATGCCAGCCCAGGCACCCCCGCTGTTTGTGCAGCCCCCAGAAGCCCTGCTCTCCCAAGGGCAGGCCTCTGCGATACCCCAACCCCCACTCCCTCCACCGTTAATAGGATACAAAGAAACAATCCCTGCCACAGGAGAAATTGAATCCCCCCCAGCTAGCAGAACATGGTACAAAACGAGGAAAGTGAACAATGGCGATAGTGAGGAGGAAGAAGATAAGCACAAACTCCTCCCTTTAAGCAAAGTACCCACTGCCCTGAGAGTTATCAGATTCGTGAACATACCAATTAATACCAGGGATGTAAGAGCCTTTAAGAAAGAAATGGGTAATTTGATGGATGACCCAATAAGGGAGGCAGATAGGCTGGATGAGTTCCTGGGAACTAGCATATATACATATGATTATAGTAATGCCATAGTAAGGTCACTATTTATTATCGAGGAATGCGAAATGATAAGGCAAGCCGCTATTTGGGATTGGGAGCGTAGAAACCCCCAGGGAGTGTGAGGTGACCAGAGGTGGCCCAGTCAGAGACCGTTGTGGGATGCACAGACAGAAGAAGGCAGGTTGAGAATGATAGAGCTGAGGGGCATGGTGATACAAGGCATGCGGGAGGTGGTACCGAAAGTGCAGAACATGAGTAAGGCACTTGGGGAATGTCAGAGGAAGGAGGAGACGCCAACTGAGTGGTTGGAGAGGTTGAGGAAAAGTGTCCGAATGTATTCAGGAACAGACCCTGCCTCCCCCATCGGGAAGGTCCTTTTGAAAACACAGTTTGTTGCAAAATCATGGGAGGATATACAGAGGAAGCTCAAGAAAATAGAAGGGTAGCAGGAGAAAGGGTTACAGGAATTACTTAGAGAGGTGCAGCGGTTTATATGAGGAGAGAAGAGGAGCAGCAGAAGGCACAGGCGAAGGTGTTAGTAGCAGCTGTGAGGGAAGGACAAAAGCAGGAGCCGGCCCAAGATAACACAAAACCTACACCAAACCATCAACCTCAGAAGAAACGAAGCCCCTTTCAGAAGAAGCAGACAGACGGTCATGGGGAAGTGCCAGAGTGCTTCTATTGTGAGAAGAGAGGTCATTTCAAGAAAGAATGCAAAAAGAGGATGAGGGATGAGAAAATTTTCCAGGAGGATTAGAGGTGTCAGGGGCTTCTCCTTTTAGGGTCCAGACCATCCCGAGAGCCCCTGGTAAAATTAAGGATAGGACCCCTAAAACTAGTTTTCATATTTTTAGTGGATTCAGGAGCAGAGCGAAGTACTGTCCAATGGTTGCCCCCAGGATGTACTAGGAGCAAAGATGGTTATTGGGGCAAAAGGGGAACCTTTCAGGGTGCTGGTGATTAAAAATGTTGAAATAGAATCAGAGACTAGGTTTTGTTTAGGAAATCTACTATTAGTTGAGGAAGCTGATTATAATCTGCTAGGAAGAGATTTGATGGTAGCATTGGAAATAAGTCTAATTGTGGAGGGCTCCTGGTTCATGGTAAGTCTATATATATAAACAATAGAGTATGAAAAAAGAATTGATCCCAAAGTCTGGCACACCCAGGGGGAAGCTGGGAAATTAGAAAAGGAGAAAATTAATTTTAAAATTGACAAGCCAGTGGATCCTATTAGAATTAAACAGTACCCCATTCCCATGGAAGGAAGGAGAGGATTAAAACCTGTCATAGAAGACCTTTTGAATATGGGACTTTGGAACCTTGCATGTCCAGGCATAACACTCCTAGCAGTTTGAAAGACTGATGGTAGCTACAGTTTGGTACAAGATCTTAGAGCATTAAACATGAGAGCTAAAACATTATTCCCTACTGTCCCAAACCCATACACATTATTAAATAAAATTTCTCTGGAGGATACCTGGTATAGTGTAATAGATTTAAAGGATGCATTCTGGAGATGTACTCCGTGTCTCACATCAATGCCTGGAACACCATCTTGGGCCTTGAAAAACAGTTCCTGTGGTGACATGGCACCCCTGAGAGAATTGAGTCAGACAATGGGACTCATTTCAAAAATAGCCTTATAAACACCTGGGCTAGAGAACATGGTATTGCTATCAGGCACAAGCTGCTGGGAAAGTCAAATGATGCAATGGACTGTTAAAGACCACACCGAAGGCAATGGGTGATGGTACCTTCAAGCAGTGGAATCTGCATTTAGCAAAGGCTACATGGCTAGTCAACACCAGAGATTCCACTAACTGAGCTGGCCCTGCCCAATCTGAACATCTGCGTACAGCAGACAGATATCAAGACCCTGTGGTGCATGTGAGAGGTATGTTAGAAAAGACATTTGGATTAATCCCGCCTCAAGCAAAGGCAGACTCATCCATGGGATTGTTTTTGCTCAAGGACCTGGTTACACTTGGTGGGTAATGCAGAGAGATGGGGACATATCTTGTGTACCTGAAGGGGATTTGAGTTTGTGTGAGAATAGCTATAAGGGTCGGTCCGAAGTTTCCCTGATCTGCCTCACGACCATCAAAATGACTGGAGACCCTGAGACCACACCACTCGCTTTGGACAGTAGTTTTTCTGGCCTGGCCACAGTGGATGCTTGCCAAAGGACTGTGTAGAGGCGTGCTTGCCTGAGCTTGCTGCTTCCATGGCACACTGCTCTCAAGCGGAATACTGGTTGTAGTGTTCTGTCCTGCACCTGATTTTTGAAGCCTCGGGCTTCTGAACACAATAGTCCATAAATCTCCTCACCTTTTGGCCAGAGGCCATTCGCCTTGAAAACTGAATATAAAAATGATTACTTTCTGAAGAGACACTGAGATCTCTCTCTCTGCCCATGGATGGAAGACATCGACGGATGACCTGAGGGGGTCCCATCTGTTGGTAGCTATTCCCCCTATTCTCTCTCTCTCTCTTTCTCCCTTTTTTACTTCCTTTACCTATTCTCTCTCGCTCTCCCCCTTTTTCTTCATTTCCCTATTCTCTCTCTCTCCTATCGTAAACTAAGCTGTTGGCACTCAACTGCATTGCTACTTGTTGCTGAATAAAACTTTAGTCTCTTCTCGTTTGTCTTTTGCACCCTGGGGTCAAACGAACCATCACGACCCCCGCTCAGGTTGTGCGGACCGTGAAAACAGCCTGCAATATTGAAATGCATATGCAACACTGGTTCCTGAATGTCACTTCCACTGAAAGTTGTAACTACCATGGAAAACGACAGTGGACTGCTCCAGTTATATCAGTCATGGACCCAATGAACTCAGTCCCATATCCTGGGGGATGGTCAGTGGCTGCTGAAATAATTGCATTTGTATATACCTATATGTATATATGCATGTATGTGTACAGTTGAAAGATATTAATTTGGGCATTAATCAGATGTATGGAATAAGAGGTGGATAATGTCCCAGGGGCTGCCTAGGCTTTTTAAGTTGGAGCACAGAAGCAGGGCCCTCTGTTTTGCCTGGTGGTTTTTGCTCAAGGCAGAAGCTCCACTTCACTGGAGGTTGTCTCAGGCAGGTTTTTCTGAGTTTACAACTGAAACAACTTGGAAAAACTGCATTTCATAATCTGAAACTGTTTTGGAGTGAATTTGGCAAACTTTGCTGGCAGTGTGAAGCTTGTGCCAGACACAGAACTGGTTCACCCCACATCAGTGCAAGAGAACGTTTCTTTTCCCCTCATGCACCAGTGGTTCCGAGGACAGCAGTACCAACACCAGTGGAGTCCAACAGGTGGTAGGACAAAGTGGCAAATGGTGATGCTGACTTCACGCACACTGGTGTAGCAGGGCATCTTACCCCTCACAAGAGCTTATCTGTTGTTTGTTAACCAGTCAGATAACTCAAACAGGAGAAGTGGTCTTGTGAGTAATTTTGACTCCATGGGGTTAACACTTGTCTGGCATCTCCAAACTGCCAATAAACATCTCACTGCTGAAGTGATAGCTGGCAAGATAAACTGTATTTCTGACTTACAGACACCTCACTTTATAACTATAAAAGTGACACCAAACTTTCACAAAGCAGAAATCTTCTATACATTTTCTTGGAAATGTGTGGAGTTTCTCCCAAGAGTAGGGAGGTCTGCTTCGCAGTTATTCCTCAGGGGGTTAAGTGAAGGAATCTGTGTACACTATTGTCATTTCAGTGGTAAGTCACATTTGACTCCTAATCTATGCTATTTCTTTGCTAGCTGTAATATAGGTACTGACATATCGTGCACTGGTTTACGTTATGCTGTAATCTACTAGTAGTTGTTTCATACTGTGTAGTAATTCTGATTAAGATCCTTCATCTGTTATCTTCTCTGTTTAATAAATACAGTAATTTCATGATTATAAGCCGCACCTCATTATAAACCGTACTTTCGTTGGCAGCGAACTTTCACAAAGTTGCCAATTAGTAACAGAATATCGGGATCGCGGGGTTTACTGGCAGGTGCGGACCGTGGAAGCAATATTTACAAGCGAAAAAAGATACAGACAACAGCTGCGGTAGGGTACCCTGCAAGTTTTATTAAAAAGCGGAAAAATATACGAACAATAGTGTGGTCATTTTACAAGCATTTCCAACGGATCCGCATTGCCTTTAAATAGTCACTCAGCTGGGTAGCCGCACAGCTGTGCGGGCAAGCGGGGAGCTGGGCAGGTGGGGACCCGGGCGGCTGGAGAACTGGGCGGCCACGCGGGTGGGCAGGGAGCCGGGTAGCTGCACAAGACTGAAAACACCGAAAAAATACAGAGAAATATCACAGGCTCGGATTGGCGGTGCCGCCCTGCCTCCGGGGCCGCGCAGGCTCTGTCTGGGCTCAGGGCTGCTGCGGGGTCTCATTTCCGGGTTGGAAAATTTCTGAACATCATTCATATATTGGCCGCTCCGGAGTACAAGCCGCACTTCCAGGTATGGACAAAAACTTTAGTCAAAATGGTGCAGCTTATAATCGTGAAATTACTGTAATTTTTTTTTTTTTAATAAATAGATCTGATTTGCCATCATTAGAATTTGTGGGTCAGAGTGATTCCTTAAATTTAAACTGTTGCCAAGTTTTGCCACTAAGGCACGGCTTGTCTGAAGCTCCCACTTGTCCCGTGACAGCCAGCAATTCATCTGCCACTAGAACTGCTTCATAAGATCCTACCTTCCCAGGAGGGTTTCTTCTGGTCCACCATCTTTTCCCTTTGTGTTTTGGACCCTGTGGTTGCTTGTGAAGGCTGTCATCTTGGGACAGAGGGGTATTCTGCCATTTTGGGTTTCTCTTTGTTCCCATGGAGTTTGTGACACTTAGCAATTTAGTAGCTCGTGATTATTTGCTATTATTTTTTGCCTGTTGCAGTTTTGCTTGTCAGTAAACTTATTTTTTCACTTATATCTACTCATATTTAGTTTCTCCTTATTGGTGGAAAGAGGTTGGATAATACTATAAGGGGAGGCAACTCATTCCAGAGTGTCTACATCTTAAATTGTCTTAAACCAAGACACTAATTCATAATTGTGTTACCATATTCAAATACAATGCAGTAACTTTTTCATATCTTACCTGCCACCGCAGAGAAGCCAACGAGCAAAAGAGTAGTGAGGTATGATCTTCTGTATGACAGTAGCCATTACCATAGTAATCACCAGATGTACACCTATCACACCCTGTAGAGAAATAAGTGAATAACAAATCAGCATGTTGAAAAAAAGGCACTGATGCACTTTTTAAAAAAAATATTTTAAAAGCTCCATCATATAGTAGGGATAACAGTTTTGTTTATTTTTAAACTGCAGGGGAAGAAAACCAATACTGTATCAGTTTTAAAGAAATACCCCAGAACATACTGTAATATTCCAAAAAGAAAAGGCATTGTCAAACCACAAGAATAGTAATGTATGTAGAATCTGACAGCTCAAATACAAGATCTTCTCAATTTAACTGATGTTAGGCCGCATTACGGCATGACATTTCACAAGACATTATACCTTAAAATTACACCACTGATTACAGTCTTGCTTTTGGTGGGATCTTAAATTCTGACATGATTTAATAACTGAAACTGGACAAACCTACTAAAAATTAACACTAACTTATAAAATTTGTATTTATGACTCAAAGTTCATCTTTATATGCAACATTTTCATGCTTAAAACATCACAAGAAAGAAAAAACAAACAACAAAAAGCAAACCTCCAAATGTAGGCATACAAGTGAAATTTATCAATATATGCAAGTTTAAAAACACCAAATATAAAACAAAGAAATAATATAACTTTTTGAACCTGATATGTTTTTCAAAATATTCTCTTGTGAAAAGGAGCATATGCACATTTTCAATCAACACAGAAAATATCAGATTTCAGTAGTGGTATAAGAATGTTTATATGCATATTTATTCCTAAACATCAACCTTTGGATATTGCTAGTTAATAATACCTTAATGACAAAATATATCCTATTGAAATGCCTTTATCTTGACCTCCATGTTTCTAATATTATTTTCTCCCTCTATCTTGCTGAGGAGGGGAAGTGATAGGGTGGCTTGGTTATTCCACCACAATCCTGTACAAAGGGAAAGGAAGAAGGCAGAACAAGAGACTACCACAATTTGACAATGAGCATTTGGGTGTGCTTAAAAGAAAAAAGCAGCTTACTGGCTATGGAAAGGCAGCTAAATAGCCACTGAGAACTACAAGAACATGGCTAGAGCATGCAGTCAAGAAGGCTACAGCTCAGCTAGAACTGAAATTGGAACAAGAGTGTTCTTCAGATGCATGAGCAGTAAGCAGAATCACAGGGAAGATATAGGCCCATTCCTAAACAGGGCTAAACAGGGCAGGGAAAATAGTCAGCAATAATGCTGACAAGGTAGAAGTTCTTAATACCTTCTTACCTTCTTTGCCTCTGTCTTTTCTAGCATAGTTGGACCCCAGATCACAGGATCAAGTAGCTACAATGCATGTGTCAACCCACCAGTAATGAAGGGCTGGTCTGTGGCCTCTTTCAAGAGCTCAACCCACATAAATCTATAGGCCCAGACAAAATCCACACTGGAGGGGTTAAAGAGAAGTGGCTGACACTGTTGCAAGGCCACTGTCTATAATCTTTGAAAAGTCATGGACATGAGGGGATGTCCCTAATGACTGGAAGAGGGCAAATGTGATATCCATCTACAAGGACCCAAAAGAAGACCCAGGAAACTACAGGCTATTTGTCTTACTTCCATTCAGAGGAAAGTACAGTAAGTTCACCCGTATAAGGCGCACCCTTTTGACTAAAATTTTCGTCCAAACCCAGAAGTGCGCCTTATACCTCAGAGCACCTTATATATGGACAAAGTTCGGAAATTTGCCAACCCAGAAGCGCGAGCCGTGAGCTGAGCCACGCCAGCCGGCGCCGGGGGAAGGCAGGAGGGCTGGGGCCCGCAGCACGGGGAGGGTGTCTGGGGCTGCATTTAAAGGTTACACCAATCTGTGAAAAATGTTTGCAAATTGAGCACCTGCCAGTAAACCCCGCGATCGCGTGATTCTGTTACTAATTGGTTACTTTGTTGCGCGTGGATCCTCGCTGCAAAAAAAAAGGTGCGCCTTATACACCGGTCCACCTTATATATGGACAAAGTTCAGAAATTTTCCGACACTCGGAAGTGCACCTTATACTCCGCTGTGCCTTATACTCGTGAAATTACTGTAATTTAATTAGTCCTCCTAGAAATTATCACAAACCAAATGAAGTAGTGTAGTGGTTTTGGTTCGTCAATTTGAGATTTCCCAGCCAATGCGCCAATTATTGTGGTGGATTTAACTCTGGCCAAATCACCAGTGCACCCACTAGATTTATTGACTCATTTCCTGCTGTGAGAGATAGGATTAGGAGGAAGGCAAAACAGGCTTAAACGTTGAAGGGTACTAAGAAAAACTTTCTAACTAGAAACTACAAGAAGAAATAATAAGAATCAGAATAAAACTTTCAGAACACTTCTCCTCCCCCCACAACTTTTTTTCTTTTACATCGACCATTTGCAGAAACAAACCAGTCAGTTTACTATCTCTAAAAATAGTCTTCCACCAATTTACATAGGGAGAGGACACTTCAGTCTATGGAGATTTGTCCACAATAACCAATTTTATTGTGGCCTCAATGTCACGCTGAATGAGCCGCCTGGGATAATGGAAATTTGATTACTGTGTAAAAAATTCCTTTCTCAACTAACAGTCTTCCAACAACTGTTATTGAGGACCATGTCAATTTATGGGGCACACTTTAAGGATTGTAACAGTATAAACAAAAGCTTTCTTTATCTTTGAAAACAGAGGTCTATCTTCTTCTCTTTCCTGGGTGGCAGTAGGGGTCTTTTTTTCTCTTTATTTAAACCTATGGGATTATAGCCATTTCAACATCTGCTTACTTTAGCACAACTGCCTCTGCTCATCTCTACAGTTAGAACATTTATTCACCCCATAATGCCTTTCTGAGTTATAGGGAAACAAGAGTCTCTTCTCCACAGTTTAAAAAAATGAGAAATTTCAGTCCACAACTCTCCTCTGTTATAAATGAGAAAGAAAAGTCTGAATTTTTAGCAAAATTTAGATTGCTTTATTTTATATAGACAGAGCAAAGCAGCACTGGGGATGCATGAGGGGTCACTGCCCACTCCACACTCCACAGAATCTTGGTTTGCAGCTTCTTCTTATAGTGTGGTCCCTCGTGGTAATCAATACAGTAATTTCACAACTATAAGGTGCACCCTTTTGACTAAAATTTTTTCCCAAACCCAGAAGTGCACCTTATAGTCCAGTGCGCCTTATATAATGTACAAAGTTCGGAAATTTGCCAACACGGAAGTGTGAGCCGTGAGCCGTGGGGGGAGCCGGCAATGTCGCAGTAGCCGGGTGGAGGCGGGCCTGGGGGCCCGCAGCACCACCCCTGCTGGGTCCAGGTGGGCCTGGGGCCCCATGGCTGCTGGGTACAGGTGGGCCCGGGGCCCTGCGGCGCCCCTCCTTCTGGGTACAGGCGGGCCCGGGGGCCTGCGGTGCTGCCCCTGCTGGGTCCTGGCGGGCCCGGGGCCCCATGGCTTCCGGGTACAGGCTGGGCCTCGGCCAGCAACCGCGCGGGGGGAGCTGGGGGTGGATCCTAGCTGCAAAAAAAAAACTACGCCCTATAGTCCGGTGCGCCTTATATAATGTACAAAGTTGTGAAATTTGCCGGCTCCCGGAGGTGCACCTTATAGTCCGGTGCGCCTTATGGTCATGAAATTACGGTAATTTTTGTTTTCTTGCTGTCATAATTTTGCCAGGCAAGCAGTGGTGGCTGAAATCAACATCCATGTAAAGTCTCTGGGAGTCAGCCCCATAGATAACCATCTGGTCTTGGTAGATAAAACCAAGATAAAATATAAAGAAGAGAGTGCTTGCTTGAACTGTTAATCCTTAAACTTACTTGCCCCATAAGTTGACATCCTCCTCTATAACAGTTGTTGGAAGACTGTTAGTTGAGAAAGGAATTTTTTACACAGTAATCAGATTTCCATTATCCCAGGCGGCTCATTCAGCGTGACATCGAGGTCATAATAAAACTGGTTATTGTGGACAAATCTCCATAGACTGAAGAAAAGTCTCGCCTCCCTATGGAAATTGGTGAAAGACTGTTTTTAGAGATGGTAAACTGACTGATTTGTTTCTGTATGTTGTCAGTGTAAAAGAAAAAAAGTTGTGGGGGGAGGAGAAGTGTTCTGAAAGTTTTATTCTGATTCTTATTACAGTAATTTCACGACTATAAGGCACACCCTTTTGACTAAAATTTTTCCCCAAACCCGGAAGTGCGCCTTATAGTCCGGTGCGCCTTATATGAAGTACAAAGTTGCAACATTTGCCACCCCAGAAGTGCGAGCCGTGAGCCGTGGGGGGGGCCAGCAGTGCCGTGGCAGTCGGGTGGAGGCAGGCCCGGGGGCTGCGGCACCGCCCCTGTCAGGTCCGGGAGGGCCAATGGCTGCCGAGTGGAGGTGGGGCCGGGTATCCACGGCACCGCCCCTGTCAGGTCTGGGAGGGCCAATGGCTACCGAGTGGAGGTGGGGCCGGGTACCCACGGCACCGCCCCTGTTGGGTCTGGGGAGGCCCAGGGGCCCATGGCTGCCGGATGGAAGTGGGCCCGGGGGCCCGCGGCACTCCCCTCCTGGGTCCATGTGGGCCCGGGCGGGCCCGGGGGCCCATGGCTGCCGGATGGAAGTGGGCACGGGGGCCCGCAGCCCCCCCTCCTGGGTCCATGTGGGCCCGGGGACCCATGGCTGACAGATGGAAGTGAGCCCAGGGGCCCGCAGCCCCCCCTCCTGGGTCCATGTGGGCCCGGGGGCCCATGGCTGCTGGATGGAGGCAGGTCCGGGGGCCCGCGGCACCGCCCCTCCCGGGTCTGGGCGGGCCTGGGCACCCGCGGCCCCCCCGCCTCCCGGGTCCATGGGGGCTCGGGGGCCCATGGCTGCCGGGTGGAGGCAGGCCCGGAGGCCCGTGGCACCGCCCCTGTCAGGTCCGGGAGGGCCAATGGCTGCTGAGTGGAGGCGGGGCTGGGTGCCCATGGCACACCCCCTCCCGGGTCTGGGCGGGCCCGGGAGCCCATGGCTGCTGGGTGAGGCAGGCCCGGGGGCCCGCAGCAGCCCCCCCTCCCGGGCCATGCGGGCCTGGGGGTCCATGACTGCCGGGTGGAGGCAGGCCCGGGGACCCGCGGCACCGCTCCTCCCGGGTCTGGGCGGGCCTAGGCACCCGCGGCACCCCCCTCTCCCGGGTCCATGCGGGCTCGGGGGCCCGTGGCTGCCGGGTGGAGGCAGGCTCGGGGGCTCGCGGCGCCACCCCTGTCGGGTCCTGGCGGGCCCGGGGGCCAATGGCTGCCGGGTGG
>PYHW01010066.1:176559-187425 GCA_013186435.1 Turdus rufiventris
CCGTACTTTCTGCACCTGATTCTTGAAGCCATGGTCCTCTGAACACAATAGTCCATAAATCTCCCCACCTTTTGGCCAGCGGCCCCTCGCCTTGAAATGGACTATAAAATTATTACTCTCTGAAGAGACCTTTGAGGCATCTTTCTCCCCACGGATGGAAGACATCGCCGGATGATCAGAAGACGTCCCATCTGTTGGTAGCTATTCCCCCCTATTCTTTCTGTTTCCCTGTCTCCCTGTCTCCCTGTCTCTCTGTCTCTCTGTCTCTGTCTTTCTCTCTCTCTCTCTCTCCCTCTCTTTGTCACCTTTTTATCTCTCTCCATCTCACCATTACCCCAAAACTGAATTGTTGGCCCTCAATAAATTGCTTTGCTGCTTGTTGCTGAACAAAACCTTAGTCTCTTGCTGTTGTCTTTTGCACCCTGCGGTCGAACGAACCATCACAACCCCTGCTCAGGTTGTGCGGACAGTGACACTGGTTTACAAGGAATGGCAAACAGTAGATACCAAAATCTCTGGCCTTACAAATATTAAAACAACTCCATGAAGTGAGTCATCATGGCTCTCAAAGATTGGCAGAAGACTTCCTCAAAATGTGTGTTGCTGTGGGTCTTTTTACTCTGTCAAAGTGAGCTACTGAAGGTTGCTTGATTTGTGCTAAAGCAAATAATAGGGTTAGAAAGAATTGCTGAGGGAGAGAGGTCTTGGGCTTTACGTCCCTTCCAAATATGCCAGGTGGATTTTAATGAAATGCCCCAAGTGGCAATGTTTAAATATCTTCTGGCATAAGCATGTCAGCTAAAAGGGTGGCCAGAAGCATTTCCAACTGTTTCAGCAACTACAGGATCAGTTATTAAGGTATTTTTGGAAAAACTAATTCCAAGATATGGGATTGTAGAAGCAATAAACTCAGATAGGGGAACTCATTTTACAAGAAAGATCCTTTAAGGAATTATGACTGCTTTAGGAATACAATGGAACCTCCATACACCCTGGCACGCCCAGAACCTGAGCCAGGTAGAAAGAATGAATGGAGAAATAAAGAAATATCTTTTGAAGCTGATGAGAAAAACTAAGATGTGATGGGTACAGCTTTTACTACTGGCTTTAGCAAGAATAAGAGCCAGACCCAGAGGCGATATTAAATTATCTCCCTTACAATTGATATTTGGAATTCCTTACCCTTGTAATTTGCAACTAGGGGGACGGGAGGGGGGGCAGGTGTGTTTGTGGAAATAAGTTGTCACAGCACAGCTAGTTTGTAGCTGGGCAAATAATTTGGCCATAAATAAGAAACACAGTTCAGCTAGTCTGGTCTGATAAACAGGTCCCTGGGTGAACAAAGATAGGTTGGATTCAAACCTACTCTGGGATCCTCAGCCAATCTCATTCAGACCTAAATGCAGATGTATCATTGGCCAGGGAGCTGGGCAGTGTTACAACCTCAACCAATCACATGTGCAAGCCCAGGAAATTCAAACTCTTTCTAAAAGCCATAATGAACTCAGTGCTGAGGACACTTGGTGAGTACGGTCCATCTCTGTCTCCCGATCAACGATCCCCTAATGTAATAATAAGTGATATGTATTTAAAACAATATATGGCCAGAATCCTGTCTCTTGTGAAATGCCTGTTACAGGAAGTTTGGCTGGCACAGACCCTGCCTTTGGACTTTGTTGTTCACAACATCCAGCCAGGAAACTGGGTCCTAGTTAAGGAGTGGAAAGAAGCACCACTGGTGGTGAAGTGGTGTGGACCTTTCCAAGTGTTACTGACCACAGAAACAGCCATCAGGACAGCTGAACATGGGTGGACCCATCACTCTCAGGTCAAGTAAATTTGGACATCTCAGCTGGAGGAGAAGAATGGGAAGCTGCGACTGACACTCCGCAGGAGTGGAACAGAGCAGTAGCCAGTGCGTTGGCATCAGGGGAAGCCAAGTGTGCCTATCCACAGACTGTCTGCTGAAATAGTCTCTATGGGCATCCCTCCTTTCCGATCTCCAGTCACTGGGGTACTAATCCTTGCTGTCATTTTTTTTGTTGTTGTTTCTGTGCCTTCACTCACCATAGGTAGTGCAGAAGACAAAGTGAGAATTAGATTAGGAGATTAGATTACACCATTAGAATGTTTTTCTTAATAATCTTACCTTTATATTGTCATTTAGGTTTGGGCCAGATGTGGGAGAGGTCCTCGGAGAAGAAGCAGCAAAAATCTTTAACCTTAGCAATTGTTGGGTCTGCGGAAGGCCAGGGGGATGTGAAGATTTGCTATGGATGGCCAGACTCTTCTAACCTAAATGATGGGTCAGCACCCTGAGTAAGGTCCATAACAGAACAGGATTTGGGATGATGATTTGGGATGAGGAAGGAAGTCCATGGCAGCTTCATTCTTCTGAAAGAGGCATTTATTGTCTAAATAGAAAAGGAGGAGTATACATGGGAAAAAGTGTTTGTGAGTAGACTTTATCTTTAGGTTTAGATTGTTGGACCCCCAACTGATCTCCTTATGATTGTTCTAAATATCAAGGCAGATGAAATCAAAAACATGTTAAGCTCATTACTGGTAGATGGGTAAGGTATTCTTTCCATAATTACCAGAAAGATTTTGAAGGCTGTAAAGCAGTGGGGAAGGACAGGGATTTTACCACTTTTTTTTAAGCTGCCCCCGAGATAATTCCACAAGTAGGACACATGTTGTCCATGACTATCAGTGAAAGGTGGTAACACTGGAACAGAACTTGAACCCTTTTTTAATAAGTTCTGGTCCAGATCCAACAAAACAGATCAGGGATGTAACTGTAGGTGAAAACCTCATGGGACCCTAGAAATGCAAATATTGTGATTATTATCATGGGGCAACTATTGTTGGAGGACTGTTAGGTCCAGGAAGCAAGATGCATTTTGATCCAACAATTAATGATGAAAATTGGAAAGACCCCTTTGCCGATGAGACCTGGGCTTTGAAAGGGCATTATTGGATTTGTGGCCAACATGCTTATTGCAGGTTACCTCCAAACTGGTAAGGGATATGCTATGTAGGATATATTAGACCAATGTTCTTTTTGCTACTGATGCAAGCTTAGGGAAATCAGTTAGGAATCACAGTATATGATGGTCTATTTAGAGAAAATCAGCTAATTGATGCATCCCTGGCTGTAAGGCACACCCAAAAGTGGGGAAAAAAATGAATGGCCACCTGAGCCAATCATACAACAGTATGGACCAGCCATGTGGAATCCTAATGAATTAATATCAGGTGCCAGAATGTTGGAGTTTTTAGTTATGGATCTCTGAATTTTTCAGAGAGAAATTAGAGTGTAGGGATTGAATTAAAACTTTTGGATGGATTGAACTATGCTAAGTTACACATAAAGTAGAGGTGGAATTTTAAGTTTTAGAACAAGCAAGCAAGTAAGTAAGTAAGAATAAGTTTTAAGTGCTTCTTTCACCTCTCCGTATCTGGCCTTATCTACCATCAGGCCCACAGTTTGTTTGTAAAGACACCTCATTCCTTTAAATGCCTCCTTTTCTTATTTTCTCCATAATTGTCTTTACAAACCTTAGTTATCATTGACTTAACTTTCTGTTCCTGAAACCTTTTCGGTTTTGCAATTATTTGCAGTGATATACAGTAATTTCACGACTACAAGGCCCACCCTTTTGACTAAAATTTCGGCCCGAACCCAGAAGTGCGCCTTATAGTCCAGTGCGCCTTATATAATGTACAAAGTTGCGACATTTGCCAAGCCAAAAGTGTGAGCCACAGTGGGGGGGCGGTGCCGTGGGAACGCCGAGTCACGAGGGGAGCCTGCGGGCGTGGCTGGTAGGAGCCGCATGAGGAGGGAGGGACCCGAACCTGGCTGCTGCGCAGGGAAGGAGGGAGCCGCCGCCACCACGGTACGGAGGAGAAGGCAGAGAGCAGCCACCGCCGCCAGCATGGCATGGGTGGCACGGAGGAGGAGGCAGAGAGCAGCCGCCGCTGCCTGCACTGCACGGGCAGTGCGGAGAAGGAGGAACCGGGCGGCCACAGAAGCTGCGAGCCACGGCCACCCTGAGACAACGCGGACCGCAGGCAGCCCCGAGCTGCCCCAGACTGTGGGCAGCCCCGAACAGCCGCGAGCAGAGGACGCCCTGAGCTGCGCCTTGCCAGCCGGCACCGGGGGCGGGTGGGAGTGCTGGGGCCCGGGGAGGGCACCTGGGGCTGCGTTTAAAGGCTATGCCAATCTGTGAAAAATGTTTGCAAATTGAGCACCTGCCAGTAAACCCTGCTATTGCACGATTCCGTTGCTATTTTGCTACTTTGTTGCCCGTGGTGCAGCTCCTCGCTGCACAAAAAAAGTGCGCCTTATAGTCCAGTGCACCTTGTGTAATGTACAAAGTTGCGAAATTTGCCGGCTCCTGGAGGTGCGCCTTATAGTCCGGTGTGCCTTATGGTCGTGAAATTACTGCAATTTACTGTCCTTTTGTAGCCATTTCTGGATCTGGAGGCATGGCTACTACCTGCATCCCATTGATCACATGTTGAATAAGTTGCACTAAGTAAAGAATCAGGAATGGTAAAAAGATTAGAGTTGCTACAGCACAGAAGAGGAAAAAAAGCATTCATTTAACCCAAAGTCCCCCCAAGTAATGGGGGAAATGATAAATTCCATAGGAATGGCGCTAATTGACACAGACTGACTTCCTCAAGACTGTGCTAAATCTCTTGATTTAGAGAAAAAGAACAAAGACACAAAGAAAAGAAAGGGGGGTGTAGTGGTATTGATTTGCTAATTTGAGAATTTTTTTGGCTAATTAACTAATTTATGAGGTTGGTTTCATGTTGGCTAAAATATTAGTGCACTTGCTAGAATACTTTGCTCTTTTTGTTTTGTGAGACAGGATTAGGAAGAAGGCATAATAGGCTTAAATTTTAGAACTGTATAAAGAAAAATTTTATTACTAGAAACTAAAAGAAAAAAACATTAGAATAAAACATTTAGAACACTTCTCTTCCCCCTACATTATTTTTTCTTACACTAACAATGTATAGAAACAAATTAGCCAGTTTACTAGGTCTAATATAGTCTTTTTGTAGTTTACTTCAGGAGAGAAGTCTCTTTTGTTAGGATATGGAGACTTCTTTATAAGAAAAGTTTTTTGTGGCTTTTAAATTTTATGAATAGCAGCCGCCCGGGAAATTTGTAACTGTGAAGTCCATCTTATCTTTTAGAGTTGTCTTGTAGCTGAGTTTATGGGCTATGTCAACTTTTGCAGTATTACAGTAATTTCACGACCACAAGGCACACCGGACTATAAGGCGCACCTCCGGGAGCCAGCAAATTTCACAACTTTGTACATTATATAAGGTGCACCGGACTATAAGACGCACTTTTTTTTCCCCCCGTGAAGATCCGTGCCGAGCGCAACAAAGTAAAAAATTAGTAACGGAATCCCACGATCGTGGAGTTTACTGGCAGGTGCTCAATTTGCAAACATTTTTCACAGATTGGTGTAACCTTTAAACGCAGCCCCAAGCGCCCTCCTCATGCGCGGGGCCCGGCACTCCCACCCGCCCCCAGCTGGTGAGGTGGGGCTCGGGGCGGCCGCGGCTCACGGCTGCCACAGTTCGTGGCGGCCACGGCTCACACCTCAGGGTTTCTGCTGTTCAGGGCGGCTCGGGGCCTCCCGTGGCTCGGGACCATCCGCGGTTCGGGGCGGCGTGGCGCTGCCCGCTCCCTCTCTCCCTGTGCGGCTGCTGCTGGCTGGAGGCTGGGCAGTCCTGCCCCCCCTCGTGGCTCAGCGCTCCCGTGGCACCGCCCCCCCTTGCAGCTGGGCTCATGGCTCGCACTTTTTTTTTGCAGCGAGGAGCTGCGCCGCTTGCAACAAAGTAACGAATTACTGGCAGGTGCTCAGTTTGCAAACATTTTTCACAGATTGGTATAGCCTTTAAACGCAGCCCCAGGTGCCCTCCCCATGCCGCAGCCCCCCGCACTCCCACCTGCCCTTGGCACCAGCTGGTGCAGCTCGCAGCTCCTGGCTACCACCGTGCGGCTGCGGATCCCGGTTTCCCCTGCCTGGCAGCCACAGTTGCCGTGGGCCCAGGCACTCCTGCCCAGTGCTGGCTGGCGCAGCTTGGCTTCTTCTTCCCCCTGCGCCCGGGCCGGGACTGGCGCTGCCCAGCTTCTTGTTCCTCCTGCGCCACGGCCGGGGCCAGCGGCAGCTCCCTCCCTCCCTGCGCGACAGCTGAGGCCGGGGCCGGCAGCAGCTCCCTCCCTCCCCACGGGGTTCTTGCTGGCCGTGGCCGCCCGCTCCCGCCCCCCCTCACGACTTGGCGCTCCCGTGGCACCACCCCCCCCATTGCGGCTCACACTTCCAGGTTGGCAAGTTTCGCAACTTTGTACATTATATAAGGTGCACCGGACTATAAGGAGCACTTCCGTGTTCGGGGGAAAATTTTAGTCAAAAGGGTACGCCTTATAGTCGTGAAATTACTGTACTTTAAGGATGAGTAGTTTAGAAGCAAAGGTTCTCTTTATTTAACTTTGAGATCATCTTCATCTCTGGGAACAGAGGTCTTTTTCTTCTCTGGGGGAAAAGGGTCTTCATCACTCCTCTCTCTTTTTTTGAAGTTTTTTATCACACTACAGCTACTTTAACATTTGCTTGCTTTAGCACTGATGGTTTTATTTATGGTTGTGGTTAGAATAGTTTATCCTCTCAAATGCATTTTATGAATTATAAGGAAAAAAGAATTTTATCTATTAATTATATTTTTTTTATAGCTTCATAAGAGGATTTTAGCTCAAGAATGAGGCATCTCCTCAATCTCTATCCCATTTGGGACCTGATTCTTTTATTTTGTCTGACTTTGATGTTTTTCTGTTGTTCTATGCATGTCTTTATAGTCATATTCTTTCACTCCAGAAAGGATGGAAGGTTTTCAAGTCTCAGTTAATATTTCGCCTGAGACCTGCATATAGTCATGTGATCTCTGCTGGGTTGTAGCCAGAGCTGTTTACAGTGGAGAATTTTCCAGTGGCCACACTGGAGGGGAAGCTAGGATCTTAGTATCTAGGCTAGATTATAGCATTAGCATTCCAGTCGAGCTGTGGGCCAGTCTGGCTGCACTGAGAGAAAGGGGAATCAGCTAGGATCTTAGCGGCTGATGGCCTCCCCTCCTGCTGCCTGGTAGTTTTTGGCAAAACTTAGAAGTGGAAGCATTTCAGCCATGCCGCAGGTCAGCCTGGACACGCTGGTGGGGAGAACCCAGGCTGGCTAGTGCTGCAGCAGAGGCAGAGCACGGTTCAGGCATGCCCCACCAGGCTGGGCCCTGCAGAGGGGCCCAGTCCCGCCCGTTACCTGTACTGAGTCCTGAAGGCAAAAGAGAGATTTTTGGTGTTTGTTCATTTTAAAATGTGCATTCACAGAGGCATGTTTAGCTTTTTTAGTGATTTAACAAGTTGCTAATTCTCAAAACCAATCACTGATTGGTTTTTGTGAAACATAAAGGAAGCTCTCAAACACTCCTCTCAGAAAAGTAACTTCCATAAGTTAGCTTTAACGCAAAACCAACACAGGGGGCTACACATTAGAAAGGGGGTCTGTATTAAGTGGTTTGGGAAGCCTGTACCTCTCAAGTACCTCAGATAATGAGGAAAGAGAGAGGGAAATGCAGCCAGGAAATTAGGATAAAAAGGAGGCTGAGTCCTCTAACAATTTGAGATACCCCACGGGAAATGCCTATGACCTCTCCTTTTATATGAATAATTTTACAGGACTCCTCTGCTTCCTTTTTATCAACAAGTGGCTCAAGGGTTGGTGTCATCAGCAGAATTTTGGGTTCTTTCATCATGGGGCAATTTTTTATGACACCTGGACTGTTGGGGCATAGTGATCATAAAATTATAGAGTTCTTGATATTTGGTGAAATGAGGAAAAACATCAATAAGATTTTTACATTGAACTTCCAGAGGGCAGAGTTTGGTCTGTTTAGGATACTTATTCAGAGAGCTCCTTGGGAAGCAGCCCTTAAAAACAAAGGAGTCCAGGAAATGTGGGCATGCTTCAAAACAGAGATCTTGAGGGCACAGGAACAGACTGTCCCTGTGTGCTGAAAGATGAGTCAATGAGGTAAACATCCAGACTGATTGGGCAAAGAGGTTTTGAAAAAACTTGGAAATATAAAGGATGTATCATCTTTGGACGGAGGGTCAGGTTTCTCAGGAAGTATTTAAGGGGGTTGCTAGGGTATGTAGGAAAAAAAATAGTGAGGCCAAAGCTCAGTTTGAACTTAATTTGGCAACTTATGTAAAAGATAATAAAAAATGTTTTTACAAATATATTAAAGGCAAAAGGAAGGGTAAGACCAACCTTTGTTCTCTACTGGATGCGGGAGGGAACTCAGTAACTGCAGATGAGGAGAAGGCAGAAGTGCTTAACACCTTCTTTGCCTCAGTCTTTAGTGGGAAGACGGCTTGTCCTCAGGACAACTGTTCTCCTGGGTTGGTAGATGATGTCAGGGAGAAGAATGATTCCCCTGTTATCCAGGAGGCGGCAGTCAGAGAACTGCTGAGCCACTTGGATGTTCATAAATCTATGGGACCAGATGGGATCTATCCCAGGGTGATGAGAGAGCTGGCAGATGAGCTTGCAAAGCCACTCTCCATCATTTACCAACAGTCCTGGCTCACTGGTGAGGTTCCAGATGACTGCAAGCTGGCCAATGTGACGCCCATTAACAAAAAGGGTGGGAAAGAGGATCCTGGTAATTATAGGCCAGTTAGCCTGACCTCAGTACTCAGTAAGGTAATGAAACACTTTATATTGAGTGCCATCACGCAGCACTTAGAGGATGGCCGAGGTATCAGACCCAGCCAGCATGGGTTTAGGAGGGGTAGGTCATGTTTGACCAACCTGGTCTCCTTGTATGACCAGGTGACCCGCCTGGTGAATGCGGGAAAGGCTGTGGATGTTGTCTATTTAGACTTCAGCAAGGCCTTTGACACTATCTCCCACAGCATACTCCTGGAAAAGGTGGCAGCCCACAGCTTGGACAGGTACACTTTTCGCTGGGCTAAGAACTGACTGGATGGTGTCTTGGCTTGAAAAGCAGGATGTAACCAAAAGTATGTATTTTATCACCATCTGTTGAAACCAGGTAGGAAAATGATCTTTATATTTTCCACAACCCATCCTTCCTCCAGGGAGATATCGTCTGTTAATGGGCCATTGAGTCCCACTGGATGACTGATAAAATTACATCATCACATTTTGAGATGCTTCACCCAGGGGGAGGAGCCAAGCATTTCCTACTTAGATAAAATCTGAGATTTGGAACATAAGAGTCAGCCTTTTTCCACTGGATTCCAGAGGAAAACCGACCCTTCTACATCATCACTGGACCTTCGGAGAAGGAGTGTACCCTTCCATAGGACCACTGCTTCAACAAAACCACATCTGTCACTCCAGAAAGACTGCAGCCACCATTTAATTGAACTGCTACCAACACCCTGATTGACAGGGTGTCAGGTTGTATTCTGACTCTATCAGTGTTTTGGGTTTGGGTATTTTTGTATTACTCTATTTTTACTTTAATTTTTCCCTGGTAATGAACTGTTATTCCTATTGCCATATCTTTGCCCAAGAGCTCCTTAATGTCAAAATTATACTAATTTGGAGGGAGAGGGTTTACACTGTCCATTTCAAAAAAAGCTTCTGCCTTTCTTAACAAACACCTGTCTTTTAAACCAAGACAGATGGCTAGGTCCAGAGAGTGGCTGTGAATGGTGCTGCATCCAGCTGGCGGCCAGTCACCAGTGGTGTTCCTCAGGGATCTGTGCTGGGGCCAGTTCTGTTCAATATTTTTATTGACAATATGGATGAGGGTATTGAATCTTTCGTTAGTAAATTTGCAGATGACAATAAGCTGGGAGCATGTCTCAATCTCTTGGAAGGCAGGAGGGCTCTGCAGAGAGACCTGGAATGGTTGGATAGATGGGCAGAGTCCAATAAGATGGAGTTTAATAAGTACAATTGCCGAGTCCTGTATTTTGGCCACAAAAGCCCCCTGCAATGCTATAGGCTTGGGATGGAGTGTCTGGACAGTGCCTAGGCAGAAAGGGACCTGGGGGTACTGGTCGACAGCCGACTGAACATGAGACAGCAGTGTGCCCCGGCCAATGGCCTCCTGGATTGTATCAGGAATAGTGTGTTCAGCAGGACCAGGAAGGTTATTCTTTCCCTGTACTCAGCATCGGTGAGGCTACAGCTTGAGTACTGTGTCCAGTTCTGTGCCCCTCAGTTTAGGAAGGACATTGAGACACTTGAGCGCATCCAGAGAAGGGCAACAAGGCTGGTTGGAACACAAGCACTATGAGGAATGACTGAGGGAGCTGGGGTTGTTTAGCCTGGAGAAAAGGACACTCAGAGGCAACCTTATCACTCTCTAAAACTTCCTGAAAGGTGGTTGTAGTCAGGTGGGGGTTGGTCTTTTTCTCCAGGCAGCAACTGACAGAACGAAAGGACGCAGTCTTAAGCTGTGCTAAGGGAAATATAGGTTGGATATTAGAAAAACATTTTTTATGGAAAGAGTGATAAAGTACTGGAATGGTCTCCCCAGGTGGCCCATCTCGGCGGAGCCGCTCGGGGCCGGCCGCCGCTGCCGTCTCCACTGGGCTTGCTCGCCCTGGCCCAGCGCTGCCCCGTGGTGGCAGGGGGGCACGGAGCCTGCCGGCACCCGGGGCACCGGTGGAAGGCGGGGATGGAGCCCGCTGGCACCCGCAGCGGTGGCGGCAGGAGGGGAAGGAGTCCCCCCCACTCCCGCGGCGGCAGGTGGGGACGGGAGCCCCCCGCCTTCACCCGAGCCGCAGGGATGGCAGCATGG
>PYHW01010068.1:0-13771 GCA_013186435.1 Turdus rufiventris
GTGGTGGCACCTGAAGTGACTATGCACATCAAGCCATCAAAGAACTTTGTGATGAAAACGGTCTCGGGCCCCTACACACAGGAAGAGTTCGAGAAAGATTTCAAGTTGTTTGTAGATACTTTTTTTGAAGAAGGATCTTTTCTCGAAAGATTTCTTAAGGTGTATGAAGTTATGAAAAACTTCGGTATTAAGTCAGCTCTTTGGTGTGAACAGCTCCTGCAAAACAAAGAGCTCATCAGGTACCTTGAGGAGAGCAAGTTTGATGCCCTTCTTACAGACCCTGTAGTACCCTGTGGGGTGATCCTGGCAGAGCATCTTTCACTTCCTTCTGTGTATTTCTTACGAGGAATCCCATGCGGTTTCGACTTTGAAGCCACTCAATGTCCCAATCCTCCTTCCTATGTGCCCAGGGCATTTTCTCAACTTACAGACCGCATGACCTTTCTCCAGCGGGTGAAAAACCTACTCTTTGACACTCAAAATCTTTTCCTCTGTGATTTTGCCTTTGACCCATTCTCAAAACTGGCTTCAGAGTTCCTTCAGCGGGAGGTAACTCTGCAGGACCTCTTACGGAAGGCCTCTGTTTGGCTCCTGAGGTTGGAATTTGTACTCGACTATCCAAGACCCTTGATGCCAAACATCATTCCAATTGGAGGAGTAAACTGTGCACATAATGACTTGCCTGAGGTGGGTGACATTCTGCTTTTAATTTGTGCTCTGATGGATTTCTGTGTTCAGGAGTGTTGAATCTTGTGGTTTAGATGGGAATCTCGTTCCCCTTTCCTGTTGTTGGAAGAATGATCATAATTTTTTCTATCCCTTTCCATTTTCCGTGCCTTTCCAAGGCAGCTGTGCTGTACATTGTCACCTATAAAGTGTGCTCTGCATTTGCTGTATCCATTTCACGTATTCAGAGCCATTTTCTGTATCTTTGTGGAACTTGGTACTCTCTTAGTGAGTGATGAATAAGTCTGTGGGGCTGTCCAAGCCTTGCAGTCAGGTGTAATCCCTAAATAGCAAATTCTTGTAGCTGGGTCTGGTGTTTACTGAGAAATGCAGCTCATGCTTCTGTCCTTGTTGCCTCACTACATCTTTCTTCACCAGTGAATTTTTCTGATTCTTCACCAAGGTATTTTCAAAGCCGGAATCTGGAGAAACATGGCAGGTTAGGGCACTGAGGTTGAGAAGCAGCCTCTCTGTTTGGAGGCAGAGCTAGGAAAATTTTGGCTTGGTGATGGCCGTGTGAGGTGCAAGTTTCAGAGGTCTCAAGGGACTACAGTGGCCTGGCAGGTGGTGCTCAAAGGTGAAAGAGCTGCCAAAGGTTTTGTCATAAAACATGAGGTTTATCTGGTGCACCCCCCCACGTTCATCAGCTGTCTGAACTGTGCTGCTGATTATGCAGCCTTTTATCCCACCAGCGATTACAAATTAACCACACAGCAAATAAAGCAAGGATACGAGGTTTGGCTGGGCACAGATTGCTTGAAAGCCGGGAGCAGGGGGCAGTGCTCCGGTGCTGCCGCGGGTTTCTTTCCCTGAAGACACTCACCTGATCCCTGCAGGAATGGCCCCGGGGCTCGGTGCTTCTCCACCACTTGTGGTCCTGCTCCTGTCCCTGCTGGGTCTGGCTAATGCTGGGAAGCTTCTGGTGGTGCCAGTGGATGGGAGCCACTGGCTCAGCATGCGGGAATTGCTGGACATGCTCCAGCAGAAGGGACATGAGGTGGTCGTGGTGGCACCTGAAGTGACTATGCACATCAAACCATCAAAGAACTTTGTGATGAAAATGTACCCAGTGCCTTTCACGAAGGAAGAGTTGGATGAAGGTGTCCAAGGATTAATAAAGGATGTATTTGAAGAAGGATCTTTTCTGGAAAGATATATTAGACTTTATCAACGGGCAAAAAAAAACTCTGCTCTGTTCCTGGCTACCTGTACCCACTTAATCAACAACAAGGAGCTCATCAGGTACCTTGAAGAGAGCAAGTTCGACGCCATCCTCACAGACCCTTTCCTACCTTGTGGGGCAATCCTGGCAGAGTATCTTTCCCTGCCTTCCGTGTATTTCCTGCAGCAAATGCCATGTCGTTTGGAGTATCAGGCCACCCAGTGCCCCAACCCCCCTTCCTATGTCCCCAGAGCATTTACAGACCTTACAGACCACATGACCTTTCTCCAGCGGGTAAAGAACCTGCTCTATGACATCCCAAATTTTTTCCTCTGCGATGTTGTCTTCCAACCTTATGCAGAACTGGCTTCGGAATTCCTCAAGCGGGAGGTGACTGTGCCAGATCTCCTGCGCCAGGCTTCCATTTGGCTCTTGAAGCTGGACTTTGTCTTCCACTTCCCAAAACCCTTGATGCCCAACATGGTTTTGATTAGTGGAGTAAACTGTGCTTACAAGAAGCTAAATCAGGTTGGTCACACTCTGTCTTCTCTTGTTATTCTTGCAGGCTTTGGAAATCTCTGGGAAGCTGAAACACAGCTTTTGTTACAAAGGTGGATTTCAAACTGCTCGTGCTTTGCAGAGAGGTGCTGGTTCTGGTATCTGTGAAGGATTCTCAGAGTAGAAAGGCAGAGAAAGTGTTGTTTATGGAATTAGCCCTGGGAGACTCCCCATTGGTTCTGTGCCACCTCCTCCAAGGCAGCTTTGGCTTTGGAGTACACTATTGGTGTGGTGGAAGACACACTTTCACTTTAGGAGGTCTTCTGTTACCCTCTGGCTAATTTCCTCTACAATTCTGCCTTTTTTCAATTTTTTTTTTCCTAAAGAAGGATTCTCTCTACTTTGAATTGTCAGACTCATAAAACTTTTTCATCTGGAACATCATTAGAGGTGTCTCTGAGAACTTCCTGTCAGAATATGTCCGGTTAGGGCCGGTTGTTCCTTTCTCTGTCTTGTCCAATTGTAAGTTTCTCCTATAATGAAGACATTATATCCAATTAATTCCCATATCCAGTTCAAATTTTCCATGTTGCAGCTTGTGATAGTTACCTCTTGTCAGGCCCCTGTCAATCTCATTTTTTTCTTTAACTTTTCATCATTTCCTGCAATCAAGATGTAGTGCATCTGTCCTGTGCCACGGGGTTATCCCATTCCAGAGGCAGAGCTTTGCATTTGACTTTGCTGCCTTCGTGAGGCTTTTATAGGCTCATTGTTCCAGCTCATATATCCCAGGCCAGTGGGGCTCCTTAGTTAATTTTTCATCCAGCATCTAAAAAATAAAGTATAAGTTACTTTATTCTTCTAAAATGAATTTTGGATTAATGTCAGCCTTTTTGTATAATGTGTTTTCAAATATATTTTGTGGTTTGCAGAGTATCCTCATAGATTCTATTTTTCCTATTCCTATTGGATTTTTCAGATATTTGCTTTACAAAATGCTGAGATAAGGCTGATATTTCAGAAAAAGGCCAGTCCAACACAGTAAAAACTGAGGATTTTTATGAGTATTCAGGCTTGGCACTCAGGCTAGAAAAGCAGAGATGGAATAAAGTGCACAGAAAATAATTATGGCAGAGGTCTGTAAAATCTGGAAAATCATTGCTAAAGGCACAAGGGGAACTGATAGTTTCTCACAATATTTGTCCTATGACTAACATTGAAATGCAGCAACCTTAGAGTAAACAAAGGGAGGTGTTTTTTCACACCGTGCCCCAAAAAACCCCAAATCAGCCTCTGAAGAGACGCAGATTTTCTTTTTTGTAGACAAACCCTCTGAATTTAAAAGGGATTTAGGGGGTTAATAAGAGGTACAGGCTGCCTGCCAGGATTTCTAAGCTTACAGGAGAGATAATAATGGATTCCCTTAGCTCAGATATTTGCTGTACTGTTTCCAGATTACAACCTTGGCACTCAGTTCTGTACTTTTATCCTGCTTAACTTTATCCTGCTGTCTCACCTTTGGAGTGGGCTGGACTTGTGGACTTCAGTCTCTGCACTCGTAAATATGTGGAGGGCATTCATGTGCTGCTTAAAGTCCGGTGCTACAACTTCTATGAACTTTTGCTGAACTTTTCTGAACTTTTTTATTTTTTTTTTAACTTTCCTGATCTTCGCCTCAAGGGTTTGGGTTGAGGGCTTGTTTTTTTTACCTCTTTAATGTTGTTCTATGGGATTTTGTATTAGTGTCTCACTGTTGATACATGTTTGGCTGAAATGTTAGCAGAAGTTAACTAGATGGGAGTGATTATGTACCAAATATGAGATTTGAGAGGCCTTTATGCAGGGTAAGAGTGTTTCTGCAACACTGAGTTTAACTACCTGAGTATGTACTGCCACCTTAAGGTTTGTTTAATGCTGCTTCACCTCATATTTGAGATCTTTTTACCACAGAAATGTGGAAATGCAGCCCTGGCAGATGAGAATCCCTCCCCTCCACCTCCTGTAGTTTTCGGTCTTTCAATGCTACCCCACTGCTAGCCAGAGCCAGAGTTCTGCTTCACCAGCTGCAGAATGGGACTGCATCAAATCATGGAATTGTTAAGGTTGGAAAAGCCCTCAACAATCAGAATCCAACCATTAATCCAGCACTGCCAGGTCTACCGCTACACTCCATCCCCAAGTGCCAGATCCAGACATTTTTTGAATGCTTCCAGGGATGGGGACTCCACCACTGCACTGGACAGCCCTTTCCAGTGCTTGACAACCCATGAAGAATTTTTTTCTAATATTCAATCTAAACTTCCCTGCTGATGTCTGAAATTCCTTCCTATTTAGTGCATTTTCCATAAACATTATAGTCCTTCTTGCTGGCTTTTAAGAACCCCTTTTCTTTAACAGGCCACATGGAGGACTTCCTCTCCAAATAAACATTTGAGGACACAATTAGTCTTAATCTTGGAATAACACTTAGGATTAGCCTTGGAGCATAGTTATCACCCTCAGGTTCCTTTGGCAAAGGTAGCCATTTCTTGGATCAGATTTCCCCTCATTCATACTTGCTCCAAGAGAACTCTTCCAGGCCTGGTGAAACTGCTCAGGATTCACTCTGCTCACTGCACTCCCAGTACTTCACTGGGAGGTCTAAAACAATCTGTCTTCTCCAGCCAGTTCCTGTCCATGTACCATTCCCTATCTTCCATTGCTTTTGTAAACTTGCAAACTTTTGGCATCCAGCTTTTCCCTCTCCATGTGGAATATGCCTTAATGGCAGGTGAGATCTGCTTGGCCAGGTCCTTCTGTCCATGAGTGTGGACTTCCACATACCACAGCCAAGCCTTCTGAAATTTGGGAAAGAGACTGTTATTAAGAGTTTTCAAACTCTTTTGTCCCATAGCCTCGCACCCTGAACTCCCATGTCCCCTCTTGTGCAAGAGCCACATGTTCTGCTGCATCATTGCTTTTCAAAAAGATGTTTAGCCTCGAGCCACTCACCTATGAACTCTGATGGCCTCTCTTGAGCACGAAGTGTGCTTTCTGCTGGATCACTGTATTGCTAAAAAGGTGAAAGGTGGTTGGTTAATGTGTTACCCAAACTTTGGTGACCCTGCTGCTCTGCGTGCCAGCTCCTGATTGCCATGGAGAGCATGCTCTGAACTCCAGCCACCTTCCTGAGCAAAGGCTGGGGGCTTAGGTCTTGTGTGTCAACAGTGCAGCACAATTATTGTGATATAAGCTTAGTGGAGTGCTGATAAATTTGATTCCCAACTTGAATCTGGCCCGGGACTGCTGAGTGCACAGTAGTGAGTCAGTTGAAACAACCCTGACACAGCAAAACCCCTCCACGAACAACTGCTTTTTCTACTGACAATTCTGAATAACTTGAGATAACTTAATTGCATAGGAAAGCATAAGTGCCTTGATAGCACTTTAATAAAGGCTTTTATCAGCAATAAAACTCCAATAGCCTGTATCATTTTGTAGAGATAAACATTAAAATCTGCCACTATATAAATGAGGTACAAGGTGATTTTTCTTCACATGCTGCTGAACAACGTAAGAAGGAGCAGCTCTTTCTTTTCCTGCCCCACGACAGTTATGTGGAGGCACCAGGTACATGCTGGGCTTGTGCTTTTCTTTGCTCTCTGGAGTCTGGCAGATGGTGGGAAGCTCTTGGTAGTGCCTCAGGATGGAAGTCACTGGCTGAGCATGCGCATGGTCCTGGAGAAACTCTGGGAGAAGGGGCATGAAATTGTGGCTGTGGTTCCTGATGCTGCCTTGTTCTTGAAAAGCTCCCAGTCCTTCACCATCAAAACATACTCAGTGCCTTACAGCCAGCAGTTTGTGGACAAATCCTACGAGGAGCTGGGGGAAAAGAGCTTTGAGACCCTAAGGCTCTCAGTTTTACTCAGCAACATCTCAGAGTTGACCAACATGTTCTCTTCTGCTTGTCGGCATCTCTTATCTGACAAAGAACTCATGAAGTACCTCCAGGACAGCAAATTCGATGCCATCATGATAGACCCTGTGCTGCCCTGTGGGCCAATTCTGGCTGAGTATCTCTCCCTCCCATCTGTGTACTTCATGCGTGGCCTTCCTTGCACCTTAGACTACAAAGCCACGCAGGCTCCCAGCCCTGTATCCTACGTGCCCAGGACTTTCTCATCCACTTCTGACCACATGACATTCTCAGAGCGTGTGAAGAATTTCCTGATTGGGCTCTCAGAGCCTTTGCTTTGCGACCTGTTTTATTTGAAATACAAGAGTTTGGCCTCCGAGTTTCTGCAGAGGGATGTAACGATGCAGGAGCTGTTCAGCCAAGCATCAGTTTGGCTGATGAGATACGACTTTGTATTTGAGTATCCACGCCCCATCATGCCCAACATGATCTATATTGGAGGCATCAACTGTCACCAAAAACAGCCACTCTCAAAGGTTTGTCATTGCTTACCCTGAGGTGTTGGTGCTTGGTCAAGATGTGCTTTTTTTAAGCGTTTCCTGTAGTGGTATTTGTGCTTGAGGCAGGATGTGATCAAATCCCAGGACAGCATGGGAGTGAGAATTAGGCTTTGAGATGATACCCCAAGGCTTGCTGAAGAGTTTCTCTCCAGGAGAGCTTAGGTTGAGTTGTCACCATCACTCATGGCATGCTCTGTATCCAGGTAAATGACAAAATGATTCTGGGTCAGAGGATTTAATATCCCTAAGGGATGTGAAATGCAGGAGACTTGATTGGACAAAAATTGGAAAAACAGAATTAACTATGTGGATATACCCAGACACTTCTGCTGTGCCGCTGAGCATGAAGCTAGATGAAGCACAGAACATCAGGAGAGGGGGACAGGCTGGGTTTTAGGAAAAGGCTCTTCCTCCAGAGGGTGCTGAGCACTGCCCAGGGTCCCCACGGAATGGGCACGGCCCAGAGGCTGCCAGAGCTCCAGGAGCATTTGGACACTGCTCTCAGGGATGCACAGAGTGGGATTGTCTGTGCAGAGCCAGGGGTTGGATCAATGATCCTTGTGGGCCAGGAAATTCTAACTGAGGATATTCCAAGATTCCATATGCACCAACAGCCCAAAAACAGGGGTGTGCAAAGATGGCAGAGGGAGATCTGTTGCTTCTGTATTTGTGCAGCAGTAGCGCAAGGCAGCAAATAAGAGGATGGTTGGGAAAGGAAACCTTCAGGATTGTAACTAATGTCTCTTGTTCAGATTTGCTGTGCAAATAGTGCAGATATCCCTGATTTATTCTGCTTTCAGACCATTGTGATGTTGCAACAGCAGGAGTTATTGCTCAGCTTACAACATGTTTACTACAGTAAACTCAGGGCTTTCACTTTGATAACTGCTGTGATAGAGCAACAAATCTGGAGATAGACCTTTACAACCTACTCAGTATCAAACCTTTGTCAATCTTTGCTTCTTGGTTATGCTCAGGGGACACAAAGCAATCCAAAGGTCAGGTTTGTGCTGAGTTCCATGTCCAATCAGTGCCGTGGACTCAAGGCAGGGGGTTGATCATTAACTGGTTGTTAACGATGTAGTGATTTCTGGGTCAATCCCATTCATGGCTCTCATTCAGCCTCTCAGCTCCACAAGCTGTTGATCACTCCCTCCTGGTGTCAATCCAAACGTTCAACTTCACCTCACAGCACCCACTCACTGTAAGCCTTCCCTGTGCACAGATGATAAACCCAGTGTTTATCCACAGTTAAAAATTACCCCAATTTCTACCTGTTAAAAATTAAAAACCCACCCTGGTTAAAATTCAAGAGGGAAGAACCCTGTGATTCATTCCTCGTCCCCAGATGCAATTTCACCACCGTTAAAAACTTTTCTAGCAGCACTGGGAAATGGTTTCTCCAAAGCCAGGATTTCTTTCTCTTGCCTCTTGGGCTGTGTTTTTCCTGCTACTGTGGACCTCTGGTGAAGGTGGGAAGCTCTTGGTCATACCCATCGATGGCAGCCACTGGCTCAGCATGCACCCTGTCGTGGAGAAGCTCAGGAACAAGGGACACGAAATTGTGGTGGTTGCACCGGAGATAAATTTGCGGATCCACCCATCCCCACTTTACACTTTGAAAACCTACCCTGTGTCCTACACCAAGGAGTTTGTGAAGGCAGAGTTTAAACAGATGGGCCACAGGAGTTTCACACCTCAGCCCTTCTTGGAAAAAATCTCCAAAATCGCCAATTTTACAAGCATGTTCTTGGATTCTTGCAAGCGTCTCCTGTCCGACAAAGAGCTGATCCAATACCTCGAGGGAAGCAAATTTGATGCCATCTTTATGGATCCCTTTTTCCCATGTGGGCAGATACTGGCAGAACATCTGTCCCTGCCCTCCGTGTACTTCCTGCGGGGGCTGCCGTGCAGCCTGGAATTCCAGGCCACGATGTGTCCCAGCCCTCCTTCCTACGTCCCACGGTTCTTCACACGCTCCACGGACCACATGTCCTTTCGGCAGCGCCTGGGCAACCTCCTGGCCACCCTGGGCAGCTCCCTGGCCTGCTCTGTCCTTTATTCCCCCTACGATCCCTTGATCCGGGAGTTCCTGCGGCAGGAGACAACCATGCCTGAGCTGTTCAGCCATGCTGCTGTTTGGCTCATGAAATACGACTTTGTTTTTGAGTACCCCAGGCCCCTTATGCCAAACATGGTCTTGGTCGGAGGCATAGGCTGCACTCGGGAAAACAAACTATCCCAGGTTAGTTTCCGATTTTCCCTGAGTTTAGATGTGGGTGCGCTGTGAGCTCTCTCCAGGAGATGGAGCTCCCAGGCTGGAATAAATGATGCAAGGTGAAAGTGGGAATGTGTTTTGTGCCACTGCATCCCTTGAGCAGTGAGGGAAAAGTTACTTTGTGGGACACTTCTGCATTCCCATGAAACCTGCACAAAAAAAAAAAAAAACCAAAAAAAACCCCTAAACCTTCTCTGAAAAATACTCTGCACTGGAACTGCATTTTTCTTCACCTATGTCAAAGTTCCTCAGAATGGGATATGTCCCACTTTCCATTAAAAATTCCTCCTAATTATCTTATTTTTTTTTCATGAGTCTCCACTACAGGCATTATGTAGAAGTATGAGCAGGTGCTGATTAAAACCACTACAAAAATCATCTGCATATCCCCAAAGCAGGGCTGCAAAGAGCTTCCTCATAGTAGGAGAACTTCTGAGCAGAAAGTCAGACCTTGAAATTCAAAACCAATTGAAAAACAAAGTAAAACTGATATCTCCACAGAATATAAATAGGATTAAACATGCCTCAGGACAGCCACAAAAATATGGAAAAGAGAATAAACTGACAGTCGGACTCTGTTATCCATGCCCATGGCAGGGAATGAGATGATCTTTAAAGTCCCTTCCAACCCAAAGCATTCCATGGTTCTCTGGTTATCCCCCTCAGATCCCAGAGATAACATGGCAGTTGCCAGACTTACAGGAACACTTAGTTCATTGTATTCCCCTTATTTAACTCTGATGCCTGCAACAATTTCCTCCAGTTTTGTCTTTCCTTCCTTGGCTCGACCAAACATTTTTCTATTTCAAAGAATTTTTGCTCCAGCCTTGGGCTGTTTTTTTCTGCTTCATTGGAATCCTTTTGTTCCTGGATTCCAGTGTTAGATCTCTTTCTATTATTTAAATCACTCAAACAAAAGGGAGACAGAACTGGCAGGAGTTCAGTCTTATCATACCCAAAGCAGATACAATAAATCCAGATATTAGAAATTTGAGTTACCTGCTGTCAGAATCCTCTTCCAGGATTTTAATTCCCTCTTGTAGCTGCGTAGCCTGAAAAGAAGAACATCAGCTGTGAATCTAGGCTTCGGCTAAATGTGCCCATTTTTACTTCCCCAAGACTCATTTTCTTCAGGATCATAGAACAGGTTGGGGTGGAAGGAACATTAAAGCCCATCCAGTGCCACCCCCTGCCACTTGCAGGGACACCTCCCACTATCCCAGGCTGCCCCAAGCCCCATCTGTTCACCCCTTGCACACATCCAAGGATCCAGGGGCAGCCACAGCTTCTCTGGGCAGCCTGTTTTAGGGCCTCCTCACCCTCATAGAAAATATCTAACACAAATTTCCCCTCTTTTGGTTTGAACCCATTATTCCCTGTCCCATCACTCCAGCTCTTAATGAAGAGTCAGACCTTCTTCAGCTTCTTTCTGGGCCTCTTCAGGCACTGAAAAGGGGCCTTTGTGAGTCTCCATACAAAAATCTTCTCTGCTCCAGGCTGAAGAGCCCTGGTGTCCCAGCCTGGCCCCATAGAGGAGGTGCTCCTGTCTCCTTGTCAACTCCATGGTTCTCCTTTGGACTTGCTGCCACAGTCCCATGTCCTTCTCATGTTGATGAGCCTGGAGCTGGATGCAGAATTCCAGGTGTGGTCTCATGAGAGGGGGAGAATCCCCTCCCTGGACCTGCTGGTTGTGCTGCTTTGGATGTAGAACTGTCAACAACTCGTTTTCCTGGTCCTAATGTTGTTGTGCTCACTGCTTGTTCTGTTGCCTTTCCAGATAATTTTGCAGGAACATGGCAGCAATTCCAGCCTCTGACAAGAGAAAGGGCTTTGACTAAAGGCTTGTTTTCCTTTGGCAGGAATTTGAAGCCATAGTGAACGCCTCTGGAGAACATGGCATTGTTGTCTTCTCGCTGGGCTCCATGGTGTCCGAGATTCCCATGAAGAAAGCCATGGAAATCGCAGAGGCCTTGGGAACAGTCCCTCAGACGGTACCAATTCCCTCTTCCCTTTCCAGCAGAGCAGCTCCACGCTGTTCTCAGGTCTTCCCTCCCTTCTCCTGCTGGGATCTGACACAGCCTTTGCATCCCTTGCCAGGTCTTGTGGCGCTACACGGGCAAGACACCCTCCAACCTGCCCAAGAACGTGAAGCTCGTCAAGTGGCTGCCTCAGAACGACCTCCTGGGTATGTCTGATGCACCACGGTGGTGCTGGTGCTCCAGGGCTGCTGTTGTGAGGCCCCAAGGGCATCATCTGTGGGTCAGGTGTGAGTTACCATCCCCTGACCCATCACTGGGGGCACAAACCCTCCTTGTAGCCTTTGCTGTTGGCCAAGGCTTGTCCTTTAGGAACT
The DNA here is from genome assembly GCA_013186435.1 of Turdus rufiventris. Classification (NCBI taxonomy): domain Eukaryota; kingdom Metazoa; phylum Chordata; class Aves; order Passeriformes; family Turdidae; genus Turdus; species Turdus rufiventris. The sequence goes on from PYHW01010068.1 coordinate 11,473, forward strand.
TAGCTGGGAATTGCCAAATTGTGAAACAACTCTGAAAAGGTGTTCCAACACTTCAGTACCAGTCAATGATGGGAATCTTTATCTCTGACTAAGCAGCCTCATCCAGCTGTGTTTTTGTCCTAACTTCTGGCCTGAAAAGAAACTTCATGGTGCTCATAGGAGTGCTTCCAGACAGGCCTTTGGGTTTTTAAAGTGTTGGAATTGTTGTCAGGAGAGCATTTGTTGGTAAGAGAACAGGTTCAGCTGTGAGAGACCTTCACTACCATGGAAGAGATGGTGAAAAAGTAATAGATGGTAACATCCTTTTTAACCTCTCCTGGTTAGGGTTTAATCCTAAAGTTGGAGGATTACCCAAAATAAAGACAGAGATCTACAATGTTCCAATCCCTACATCTGGCCATGAGGGATGATGCTCACAACAGCACCAAATCCTTGATTTATGCCAACCACGGTCCTTTTTTGTGCGTGTTTTTCCCTCAGAGACGTGTTGCTGGGAGTCAGTAATTCCAGGAGCTAAGCAAGTCTCTGTTTCCCTCCACAGCCCACCCCAAGACTCGTGCCTTTATCACCCACGGAGGCTCCCATGGTGTCTATGAGGGAATATGCAATGCAGTGCCCATGGTGCTGATGCCTCTCTTTGGGGACCAGATGGACAACGCCAAGCGAGTGGAGTCCCGGGGAGCAGGGCTGACCCTGAACATCCTGGAGATGACTACCAACGACATTTCCAATGCCCTGAAAGCAGTGATCAACGACAAAAAGTCAGTACCAGAGGCACAGCCTTCCCCCTTCTTACCGTGTAGCCCCAGCACATTCACTTCCAGCTTAACATGGTGTTTTTCTCTTCCTAAATGGCTTTTTTTATCAAAAGTATGGATTTGATTGCAGCTGCTTCTATGGAGAAGCTGATGCTTGCCCTGGGTTAACTTCAGGCTGTCCCCTTCAGGAGACAAGAAGGGGCTGAGAAGGGAGGATGCAGGGAGCAGGGGAGATGGGTCGTGAAAGCAACGGAAGAAACCAAAGTTGCCAAAAACAACTTGTCACCTTCCTAAAGCCAAGGCAGTGACAGAGAGGGCTTGGACACAAGTGGCAGACAGCTTTTGTTCCCAAACCCAAAGTGACACAGGGCAGTGGGGAGCCTGAAAAGGGTTTAACAAACATATTTATCACTCATTTATCTTCCAGGTGAGTTTTCTCAGGCATTTACTCTCCCCCCTCCCTGCCTCAGTGCTCATGAGGAATTCTGTGAGGAGGGAGAGCTGCTGCCTGGCTCAGCAAGACTAGACAATCCCAGCACAGAGCAGGAGGAGCACACAGGGATGCACTGAGGAAGCCCAGGGAACATCACAGCACTGCACTCAGCACATCCAAGGGGTTTAAAGGCAGCACAGAGGTTTCTTTCAGACATAAGAGTTTTCCCCTATTCCCATTTGAGGATGCCAAGGACTAAGAAACTCCACCACATTCCTAAGAAATAGCAGCTCAGTGACATTGTTTCCCACCCAATGTTTATGGCAATAATATCAATAACACTACTACTAACAAAAACAATAATAATGCAGCTGGAAAAGCTGACCAGCTTTTATACCCCTTTCAGCCAGAGACCTTCAGCACAGAGATTTTGCTGAGAACCCAAACTGAGCTTTCCCTCTTTTTTTTTTTTTAATTTTTGTCATTGGAAACAGCACTTCTGGGCCCGTAACTTTGCCATGATCCTTCTCACGGGGATCAGTAGTACAAGAGCCTGGAGAAACTGCAGCTGCCCCATCCCTGCTTCCATCCTGGCCTGATGGAAGGTGTCCCTGCCCATGAAGGATGAGCTTTAAGGTCCTTCCAACCCACCCTACCCTGTGATACTGATGCCTTGGAGTGGCTACCTAGAACAGAGGCTAGACAAGATTAAAGAGCATGAAGTGGGTATTTATTAAGGGCCCTCAACAGGGACATCTTGGGCAGTCAGAAGCCTCCCAGAGGCTACACCCAAAATGGATGACGGTCTACGAGTTTTTCAGACAATTATAAGTTTGGTCCATTTACATATCAGGGGTTAATCCTCTAATTACAGCTTCAGGTAATCATTTAGTCATTTACCACTGGTTTGCTCCCTCCTCTAGTTTACTGTTGTTTACATTTTTCAGTGATGCCTTGAGAGGCTACCTGGAACTGAGACTGGAGAGAGTTAAAGGAATAAAGTAGAGATTTATTAAAAGGCCTTCAAAGGATTCACCTTGGGCAGTACAAGAGCCCAGCCAGGGATACACCCAGGATGGACCCAAGATGGACTTTGAATCATGAGTTC
>PYHW01010068.1:13875-34285 GCA_013186435.1 Turdus rufiventris
TTGATTTGTGTGACTGAGCTGTGAGGGGAACTTGCTAACACTTTATATGAAGTTCAGAGTTACACACCAATGCAGTTCAGAGTCTGGAAAATATGAACTTAAGCTGTAACTTAAGGCATCACCAGGGCCTGAGGCAGTAGGGTGTCCTTGAGGAGTTACAAGCCTAGAGGGATTGTTTTGTCTGAACAAAATGGGAGAAGAGTAGCTGACAAGCTATGGAGTTTTGGAGTTACACCCTAAAGCAGTACAGGATTTTAAAACTACAAAAGCTAAAATCCTAAGGCACCAATTCCATGTTTGAACACCTCCCCGCAAACGCCTTCTCTCGGCAGGTACAAGGAGAACATCCAGCGCCTCTCCGACCTGCACCTGGACAGACCCATCCACCCTCTGGACCTGGCTGTGCACTGGGTGGAGTTTGTGATGAGGCACAAGGGAGCCCCTCACCTGCGCCCTGCTGCCCACGACCTCAACTGGGTGCAGTACCACTCGCTGGACGTCATCGCCTTCCTGGCGGCCGTCGTGCTGCTCTCCCTCTTCATCTCCTTCAAGTGCTGCCTCTTCTGCTGCCGCAGGTGCTTCTGCAAGAAGGGCAGGACGGGGAAGCCCACCAAAGCCAAGTCCCACTAATGGCTGGAAACAGTCGTAGGGGACAAAGCTGCTGCTCCAGGGGTTAGGCAACAGCTGCAATTTCACTGCAATAAATAAAATGCTAGTCAATGAATGATAGGGATCCTTTGGAATAGCACCCCAAGAAGGGTTGCTACACTGATCTGATTTTTGCCTTTTAATTAAGAATGGGCCTAATTAATTAAGAATGTTAAAAATGTAGGAGTGCTGCAGTCACTTGGGAAGGTCTGAGTATGAAATCCAAGGCCCCTGGCTTCCACCTGTCGGTGTGCAGAGGAATCTCAGTGACTTTTTCTTTTAACCTTTACCTGCAGCAGAGATACATAGGGATTTTGGAGGATTTAAGAAGAATGATCTGGTCAGATTTATGTTTGAAATCTCTGTGTGGCTGCTGTTGTAGGAGAGGCAAATGTACACTCACAATTCCCATCACACAGACCAAGCTGGATGCACATCTTCATGTGTGTTTACAAGACCCTCCACAAAACTAAGGTTTCTGGCAGGGAAGCTGCTGGAAAAGCACTGTTGTTTCCCCCAAATTCCCTATCAGGCAGATGTGCTGTACCTGGAGCTCACCTCCTGCTGAGGGGATCTTTGTAAGCATTGCTTATAAACCCCCACAACTGATTTGCTCTTTGTAAGTGATGCTCAGGGAAAGACCCCAAACCCCAGCCCTATAAATAAACCTCAAATACTAAAAACAAAGGCTGCTGTGTTTTCTGTCTTGAAAGTTATGGGGGGAATGCTTGTTTGTTCTTAGAAAAAGAGTTGCAGAAGGGACAGATTCAATCCCTCATGATGTAAAAGCTAACTTGATACACAACCCCCCTTCTCAGCATTTCTGCCCTGCTGCCCAGTGACTTGGTCCTTGCTGAGAGGTGACATCCTGAGGCTGCCACAGCTCCCAGGTGAATATTCTGGGCTCAGAACTGAGGGATCCCAGTACATCAGGGCAGCACAGGCGATCTGCCGAGTACCTGCTGCTGCTCTTTCCTCTGACTGTTTGGAAAAGCAGAGATTTCAGAGGAAGCCGTATGAAGTTCAAGGCAATCTCTGTCCTCAGCCTGTCCCCACTGCGGTGCCCAAATCTCCTGGACACACCCATCTGGCCCACAACCTGTCCAGCACCTTCCTTTCCCTGCTCCTGCCCACCACAAACAGAAGGAAACCTTTCTTTGGGGTGTGCAGACTCCCCACGGTGTGTGAGGGCTGACCTGTTTGCAAAATACAGTTCCTGCAGCTCCACACGTTCCTGAGGTGACAGCTCTGGCTGTCCCCTTGGTTCTGGTGACAGCAGTGCAGCTGGACAGGTGACCCTGTGAGACCTCTCAGGGCTGTCACAGCACAGCCACGATGACTCCAGTCCTCTCTGAGCATCCCTGACTCCCAGCAGTGTCCAACAACAAAAAAAAACCCCACTTCAAAATGTCCTTGAGGAGTTCTCCAAGTACCCTGCTGCAAACTGGCTCTGGATCAACCCACTGACTTTCTCTGCATGGACAAAGGGGAAAAGTCTTTGATTTCAGAGCAGAGGACGACAATTGAGAAAAAAATATAAAAATATTCCAATTGCAGCTCCATCCCCCTTGTGCAGGGGAAGTAAAACTGAAAGAAAGGAAGTATCAAAATGCCCACCCCATGACTTGTTTCATTCCAGAAATATTTTTAACACAAAGAAAAACATCAGCAGAAACCAGGTATCCTCCTCTTCTTCTTCCTCCCCTTGCTCTTCTCACCCTCACTGCTTTAGCCTGTTCTGTATTTTCCCTTGGAGAAAGAATGTGCAGGGCCAGGGCTGGACAAGCATTCCTGCGCCCAGCAGAGGACACTCTGAGATCACCAGCAGGTAGGAGCAGGGAAAAGGCCACCCCTTCCACCAAGCCAGGCCAGGTGAGGGGCTGAAACTCCACAGGCACTTGTTTATCCACACCCCCCACTCCCGCAAGCTCGTGTTCCAGGAATACGGACACTGCTGCCAGGAGAGGATTTCCAGAGCCAATTAGGAGCCAAAGCACTTGGGACAAACTTGAAGGAGCTGGATCATCACTACAGCTCGGGCCCCCAAACCTTCCCAGGGGAAGTGTTAATCAGGGGATGATGTCCCCTCTTGTTGCCCCTTAACTGGGGGCCATACAGAGCCAAAAAACAGGGCAGAGCCTCCAGCCCAGCTTCCCTTTCTGGGAGATGGAGAAATCCACAGTCCAGTTTAAAGCACCAGTGCTGAGACTGGGGCACCTCCCAAAAGGGGAAACTGAGGCATGCCCAAGCATAGCTCCTCACCCCGAGCTTCCCAGAGCCCCAGGCTCTGCAGCCTGAGCTTCTCCAGCAAATCTTTCAAATCTCTGGGAAAAGGCAGCAGCAAAAATACCCTCACTGCCCTTTGAGAACAGGGGTACAAACACCTCCCAACTCAGCAGCTTCCCCCTTAGAGCTAGTGATTTTTTCTCCCACCTAAAACTTTTGAGCTTTTATCTTATTTTTCCCTGGATTATAACATCCAGCAAGTCTGGGAAACAAACGGTGCTGCTTCCCAGCTCTTCTGGACTGCTCAGACCCACCCCAGCTGCAAAATATGGCCATGAAGCTTTTTGGTTTTGGGATGGGTTGTCCTGGGGGACACAGCAGCCCTGGCTCTGCGAGGAGGATGCAGCCAGCATCTCTCCCTGCTTCCCACCAGTCAGACCACGGGAAATGACAGGAATTACTGGCATTTTTCTGCAGCCACAGGCTTTCTCAGCCTCAGCCCAGTCCTCAAGAACAACAGTGAGGTTTTCCCACTGCCGTGGGAGCTCCAGATGGATCTTGGGCTCCTCCACCTCCCCAGTGTAGGGGTCCATGGAGACCCCTGGCCCACAGAGATACACCAGGGTGTCCAAGCCCTGTCCAACCTGGCCTTGAACATTTCCAGGGATTTGGGGGCAGCCACAGCTTCCCTGGGCATCCTCACCATCCTCAGAGAGAACAATTTCTTCCTAGCATTCCATCTAAACCGATCCTCTGTCAGCTGAAAGCCATTCCACCCTAGAAATATGTCTTTATAGATAAATATCTTGGTTATTCACTAGCACAGGAACACTCCTTCCTTACCTGTGCAGGGCTCTACCCACACGTGGGTCCCTTGCCCTGGACACTCTCACTTGGGTGCTCAAACTCACACCTGCAATTAATAATTTAATTAATTTATTTGATAATCTACCTTCTGGGTGACTTTGTAAAAAACAAATACTTAGCTGCTGCTGGTACCCAGCCATGACTCCAGTTTGGGGAGGTTTTCCAGGAGCTTATTTCCCACTGTGGAAAATCACAAAAGCTTGACATGAGAAGATGTGGAGCGCATCCCACTTCTCTGAGGAGTGTGGATGAGGGAAACCAACCTGCCAGGAGCAGCACCAGCCTCATTTAACAAAAACCACCCAAACTTACCCCAAACCCACACGTATCCACAAAAAAAGGGACTTTGGGAATGCAGCTGTGATGGTCCAGCCTGGGGAGCAGTGCAGGGATAATGCTCTGGGAACACACGTGGGAAGTGGTCCAGAACACACCTTGGCCCCTGCATCATCCCCCAGAGTTATCCCTGCAACATTCCAGAGGGTTTGGCACTGGAGAGGTCCAATCCCATCCCTGGCACTGCCTGAGGGTGACAGCGAGCTGGCACCAGGAAGCCCAGGCACTTTCAGCTGGAGCAGCCACAGAGCCCTCAAATTAATTATCACCTGCAGAGGTGTTTTTAGGAGTTATTTATATGATGAAACCTGAGGAAAAGAGGTTGCCAAAATGTCTGACACAAGGGGCAGGACAGACTCTCCCTCCACGGGGAGGGAGCATCGATTCCTTTTCTTTTAAGGAAGGGTGAAAGGTCTCCTGTGCCAGATCTGATTGCTTAGGATGATAAAAGCAAGCCATGGAGCAAATCCCAAATCCCCCCAGCCAGTTCCTGCCAGGCTTATCGAACCTGTCCTCAAAAACCAGCCTGAATGAAAGGAACAGATTTCTTCCCAGGAATGCTACCAGCCTGGATTATCTAGGGGGTGGGAGGGGGGAAACATGGTTCCTGCTTCACTGGGTGGCCCTCTGTGGGTCAGTCCCAGGGACTAAATTTGTGGTGGAAGCTTTAATTAATGCTCGGCTGGGGGGAGTCAGAGCAGGACAGGAGCCCACAGTTATAAGCCAGGGACTGCAGAAGGGATGCGGGGGCTGTTCTTGGGGGATGGGTTGATCCCAACCCCGTGGAGATGATCTCAGCTGGGCAGGAGGGTGATTCAGGGCTGGGATGACTCAGGGAGGGGCAGGGGGATGAAGAGAAAACCACAACCAGCGTCACTTCCCAACATCCCAACACCCAGTAAGGCTGTTGAACAGTAAAAAATTTACAGTAATTTCATGACTATAAGGCGCACCCTTTTGACTAAAATTTTCCCCCAAATCCAGAAGTGCACCTTATAGTCCAGTGCGCCTCCTATAATGGACAAAGTTGCGAAATTTGCCAACCCAGAAGTGCGAGCCGCAATGGGGGGGCGGTACCGTGGGAGCGTGGAGTCGCGAGGTGGGGCAGGAGTGGGCAGCCACAGCTGGCTGGAGACGTGCAGGGAGGGAGGGAGCTTCCGCCGGGCCCGGCCACCATGTGGGGAGGGAAGGAAGCCAGCGCCAGCCTCTGCTGCCGCCAGCACCGGCCCCAGCCCGGGGGGAAGAAGGAGCCAGGCGCCGATGGCTCTGGTCCGGGTGCAGGGTGGGGAGACAGAGCCACCAGCGGCTGTGGCGGCTGAGCTGCAAGCCAAGCTGCGCCAGCCAGCGCTGGGTGGGAGTGCGGCCGCCGGGCAGGGGAAGGCGGGACCCGTGGCCACACGGTGGGAGCTGTGAGCCACACCAGCTTGTGCCAGGGGTGGGTGGGAATACCGGGGCCTGCGGCACGGGGAGGGCACCTGGGGCTGCGTTTAAAGGCTGCGCCAATCTGTGAAAAATGTTTGCAAATTGAGCACCTGCCAGTAAACTCCACGATCGCAGGATTCCATTACTAATTAGTTACTTTGTTGTGCGTGGCACGAATCTTCGCGGGGGGGAAAAAAGTGCGCCTTATAGTCCTGTGTGCCTTATATGATCTACAAAGTTGCGGGATTTGCCAACTCCCGGAGGTGCGCCTTATAGTCCAGCGTGCCTTATGGTTGTGAAATTACTGTACACATTGCTCCCCCCAGCCAGAACCCTCTTCTTTTTCACTTGGCCATCAGATTCCTTCCACCCCAAATCCAGCAATCAGCAACCTCTTGGGAAAAACATACCGTTACATCCTCCTTTCATCCACCTCATTATAATAATTTTCTTTTAAAAAGCCTAAAGGTGCCATTTGTTGCTCAGAAGCCACTGAACTCCAGCAATGGATTAAACCTGCTGAGTTGTGAGGAGAAGAGCCCCAGGGGATGCTTTGGATAAAGCCTATTACAAAAAAAAAAAAGGGGGTTGCTTTTGAAAGGAGGCTTGAGCGGGTCATGCTGGGAACGTGGAATGGGAGTTGCTCGGGGGTTGCATTTCCTGTGATGATCACAGCCATTCAAGCCTCTTTTTTTTTTTTTTTTGTGAGGCATCATGCCTGATTAAGTCACCTACAGCTATTAAGGTGAAAAAAATTTAAGGATTCAGCAAACAAGGAAAGCCAAACAGGACAGTTGAGCCAGGTGTGCTCACCAGCAAATCCCAGCACCCAGGGCAGGATTCCAAGGAATCTGTTTTGATCCTCACTGAAGGTGCTCCTACCACAGTTTTCCACAAAACAAACCGTCCAGCCTCCACCTGGCATGGGGTTATGGCCCCCAGAGGAGGTTGGTTGGATTTGAATGTATTTGGTGGCAAAAGAAAAACCTGAGCAAGACTTGGGAGCAGCCCTGCTCCTCTAAGCAGGAACAACCAGCTCCTGTTAATCCACAACAGCCTTTTAGTGAAGAGCTGGGAAGGAAGCAAATCCAATGATTTTCAGCAGGAATTTCTAGGGATGGAAACAAAAGCCTGGAGAGCTCCAGGGTCTTTCATCACAGGCTCCAGATTTCCCTGCAAACCATGCTCTGTGCACAGACCCCGATAACCACGGAGTGACTTTGCTCTCCCTTCCCCTCCTGACACCTCTCCCTCAGCCTGTTGGTGCTGGATGAGCCCACGGAAGATGATCCCTCACTGGTGATGGCAGAAGCAGAGGACATAAAGCTGTGGGGTTGCATTCGCAAGGTGACCTGTGCTGAAGCACATTTTATTCCCTGAGGAATAAAAATCTGAATCCTTTCTTTTCTTGAAGCTGAAATCCTCCAGGGAGCCAGGCAGCAGGAAAGAAGCCAAGGGGGAACTCCCAAATCATCTGTCTGGTGTCCCCAGAGCAGGGTATCCATGGTGGGGCATCACCTGTGTCCACCCCATAGAGCTGGGGCAGGGCAGGAGGGGGCTGAGAGCCCCAGTAGAAACAGGAATATTTCCCTTCCCTGGATTGGGATTTGACCTCCGCTGGGATTGGGAGCACCACAACAGCCTTGGATGAACACAAGGGTGTTTTCTCCAGCCAGAAAACAATCAGAAAAACTGCTCCATGCCAAAACAAATTCTACAACCCCATCTTGTCCCACTTCACGAAGGTGCCTACCTAGAGCTTGAGCACAAGCAGATTTTGGGAGGTGAGATTGTTTCCAGCCACTTTTCCCCTGGAAAAAGTGGGAGGGAAAGGCTGAGGGGAGGAAATGAGATTGAGGACCATGGCACTGGCACAGTGGAAACCCCACTAAATTAATCCCACTCGGCTTTGGGATGAAGAGAAAACAGCAGATGACATCTAACTGGAGCACTGGAGAGTAACAGCTTTAATTGGAATTTCTTTTTCCCAAAAACTCCTTTTTCTTTCAAAAAAGGACTGTTAAGGAGAAGAAAAAAAACCAGTTGCTGCACAATGGTGGCAATGCAAAGCCCAGACAGATTTTTAGGAGGACTTGCAGGTTCAGTTCAGAAGATATCTAGGGAACACATTCCCAGTCCCAGCATGAGAGGAAGGACTGGAGTTCAGACCAAAAACGGGAAAAAAATAATGCAGCCTCACCCCACAGGCCCCAAAACGTGCTGGCTGTGGTCCCAAGGGTCTGGGGAGGGCGCAAGGTCATTTGAGGCAGCCAAGGTGGATGTTCAGAGTACTTGAGGTAGATAGAAAAAAATCGATAGGGTGAAAAAAAAAAAAAAAACCAAAACAGGATTATTCATAGATCAGGAGGCTCAAACTCCTGCCCTCACCTGCTGCCCCTCCACCAGAGTTTTTTAATTAACCCTAAAAGCAAAAAATCACCCTTTAAGAACCTTTCCACATCTTCTGGTAGCAGCTTTGCACTAAAAGGAGCCTTTGCACTTAAAATCATCTTTCTGTGCAAAAATATTTCCCTCCCAGGTGAAATATTGAAAGCTGGGGAGCAGAAGGAGGAAAGAAAGTCATTAAAAAAACTCTGATTTAAAAGGAACACGAGGAAAACTAATATGGGCACTGGGTGACACAAATATTGAGGTTTTTGGCACCAGGTTTATAGCAAAGATTATTTACAAGTTAAACAGGATTTGAGGAGCCTTGAAGAAATAGAAATCAGTGGCAAAGAGCTCAAATGGCTCAGAGTTCAAATTAGGAGGAAGATTCTCTCTTTTCCCTCTGTATTTTTTTGGTTTTGTTTGGGGTTTTTTTTTGGTTTTTTGCTGGGTTTTTTTTTGTTTTGTTTTGTTTTGTTTGGCTTGGTTTTGGTTTGTTTTTTTGGCCTGTAGAAGGATTATCTGGATAGCAGCAATTCCCTCCCCTTTTTCTGGCCTCTTCCACAGAGCAGGAGCACCTGGAGAGTTTGATTCCCTTTCACCATCCCCCTGACCCATCTCCTGAAGTCTCTGGCAAGCCCCAAACCTCCAGCTGCTTCTTCCAGAGGTGTCCTGCACCATATCCAGGTGGAGGAAAAAAAAAAAAAACCAAAAAAACCAAAAAAACAAAACAGGAACAGGTCACAAACAAGAAAATCCAATCTGCAGAGACATGAAAATAACTCAGAAATCAACCAAAATGCTCACAGGGCCTGTGAATAAAAGAAAATAATTGTTTTTAAATGGGTTTTTTAGGTGCAAGGTGCTGCTTGGGTAGAGCAAATTTAGGGGCAGCCCAAGTTCTAATGATGCTTTAAGCACATCTGGTAGCCCCAAACGTGCCTCTGGAGGGGGGTGAGGAAGGGAATTAACTGTGCTTCCTCTTAAAGTATGTATTTACAGGACTCATATTTGTCTCAAACCCCATCATTCCAAAGCAGTTTCTGCCAGAGCTTCCCCCACCCCTCCCCAAAGTGGTCACAACTTTTACTGCTCGTTACAAAAATTAGACTTTTATTTGTAAATGTCTAGAAAACGTGATCTCTTTCAGGATCCCTCCCCACCCCTTGCCCTCTTGACAGTTTTGGGTTCTTTTGTAAGAAATAGTTTAACTGGATGAAAAGCCATCGCCTTCCAGATGAATTCCCATCAACGTGGGATATCTCCTGCTGATTTACAGTCCTGGTGGAGAACTTCGGGGAGAGCAACCTCCACTTCTTCTCTTGAAAGTCAACTGCTTAAGAAAGGGAAGGGGGTAGGGGGCGTGGGGAGAAGCACAGGAAAAAAATTCCCAGCCAAGGAGAAGTGGACAAACAGGGGCTAGATGGCAAAATCCTCGTGGTCCTGGGGGCTGAAGGCAGCTGCCCGCAGCATGTCCAAGGAGTTGACGAGGATCAGGGTGCCTGTGAGGTGCTTCCAGCGCTTGGTGATGGGGTTCTTCATCTTGTCCAGCCCCGTGTGCAGCTCCTGGATGACGTCCCTGTAGCTGTCCCCCATCTGGCTGCTCCAGGTGAGCAGGAAGTCGTACGCTGGCTTCCACATGGCCTGGGGACAGGAGGGGACAGGGAGGGGATCAGAGCTCAGTCAGCATCCCACAGCAAGCACACTGCCAGAAAAACAGCCCCACAACAGCCTCAGATCCTGGTGATCCTCCAAGAGCATGGCTCTGGAGGGATCTCCAGGGAAACATGGAATTAATTGTTTGGCTTGGAAGGGCCTATAAGACCACTGGGCCCAACCATTAACCAGGTGTTGGAACCCTGGAAACTGGAGTTTTGGACTTTCTGTGCTGACAGGCACTGACTCTCCCAAGGAAAACACTGCATTTGGCCTGAGGCCATGGAGAAGGCTTCCAAAACTGAGTGACAGAATTAAGATCATGGCTGTGGAGTTTGAACAGAAGCATGTGCTTTCACATGGTAGAAAACTTGGAATTTAAAGTCTTAGAATATAGCAATATATAGAAAGCCAGATAGAGGTTTTAGAGTGGAGATTTTATCTTTCTTCTTCACCTTCTTTTTCATGGGTCTAGGTGGCATTTCTGTAATTGGATAGAAAAATCCGCATTGTGGGTCACAGTTGATTGGTTATTGGGTTAAAAGCAAAAATAATTTAGGTATTTATTCTTAATTGGACCATTTAGCCCTAAAAGGCCTTGTAGAGATAGAGATAGCCATTTTTTAGCTTGTTATCTAGAAGTGCTGAAGCACTCACTGTAACGTGGGTAAGCATTAATGAACACCTAAGTCCGAACAAGAAATCCCGTCTCTCACACAATCAATCCCGACCCTGGCAAGAAGAAAAATATAAAACGCAATAACCAGGTGGGTCTGGCAGTGCTGGCTCAACAGCTGGACCCAAACTCGGGTTGACTCAGTCCTGGAGGCCTTTTCCAGCCGGAAGAACGCCAGGAGAAAGAAGTGCAGCCCTGCGGAGACGCGCGCTCACCTCGCTGTCCAGCGTGCCAGCCTTGTCACGGTGCGGTGCCTCGTAGGCGTCCATCTGCTGCCTGGACACCTTGGCCAGCTTCTCGGCCAGCTCCCGCCAGCGCTGGGCCACCTCCACGGCCGTGGTCAGCAGCACAAAGTCCTGGATCAGCCGCACCACCAGCCCCTGGCAGTCCATCTTCAGCAGCGCCTGCAGGACACAGGGGAGAAAAAAGTCAAGGCCGGGGAACTCCCCCCAGGAGCATCCCAAAAATCCTCCTGGCCTCCTTTGTAGTGACAGCTGGGGGAATTAGGGCACCAAGCTTGGCAACAGAGTAATCCCATTAATTGCACAAAACGGCCTGGGATGGGGTTTGCAGCCTCATTCTCCAGGCAACCCCTCCCAAGATGTCCAGGCCCTACCTTAAGCAGTTTAAAGCATCCCAGGGGCTGAGGACAACAGATGCTTTTAAGCAAGAGAATTAATCCAGACTCCATCCCAGAGCTGCAGGATCCATCAGAGCACTTGGCAAGGGACAACAAGGACATTTTGGGATGGAACCTGGACATCAGCCCTGTGAGGGGGTGGACTGGGGTGAGACTCTAACACTAATTGCTCAGAGGATGGGATGTTCTTCATCTTCTCCTCCTCTTCTTCCTGCATCATTCATTGTCCTAAAAGCCCAGATTTTCCACAAATGGTTTTGAAGTGGAAAGAGCAACTGCATCAGTCTGAGTTTTCTAGGTAGGAATGACTTAGCCAGGCAAAAAAGGGATGCAGCAGGCTTAGCTCCTGCCTTAAAGTGTCAAATCACATTAAAATCCCCTCAGAGTGGGATGAAGCTGCAGTAGGGCAGAACCCCCAGTGCAACCCTGGAGAAGGAAGGGTTTAATGGCAGTGCTCAGTCTCAGAGGATGGGATCTGACTGCCAGGATCATCATCCCACACCCCAGGGCTCCCACAGCCTCTGGACCAAAAGTCCCAGAGCAGCAGCAACCCCAGACCTCAGGCAAATCCCACCCTGGACTCAGGAGGTGGTTTGATGCTGTTAAAAATGGAAATCAAGCCAACAGACCCCACCCACCCCTTCACAGCAGCATGGGGATGGTTCTTTCAGAAATCATAAGGAAAAGGTGGCCAGAATCCACCTCAGTCCTGACATCCTCTCCCAACATGGGGGTCTGGGCAAACCCAGATTTGGCTCTGGGGCAAAGAAGGGTTAAATCCTCCCCCTGGAGATTTCGATTGCACGAGGACAGTTGGGGGAGGGAAGATGGGAACATCTGAAACCACTCCAGCGATTTGCAAAGCAAATAGGGTTGATTTTCCCCTTATCTGCTCCCAGCTCAGAGCTGAGCTGGGTTCTAATCACAGCTGCAGCCCAGCACGTGCCTGCTCCTCCCGAGTGCTGACACTGCTTCCTGTGGGAGCCAGGGAGGCCAAAAACCCCCTGGTTAAACAAGCAAGGAAAATCCATGGAAAAGAGCACTCGCTGGCTTTTGCAGAGACATCCAGAAGCGTTCAGATCTCGCGCACCTGCACCAGAACCGCCTCCTATCCTACAGCCCATGGACCCAGCACCCGCTCTGCACTTAAAATCATCTTTCTGTGCAAAAAATATCTCCCTCCCAGGTGAAATACCTGAAAGCTGGGGAGCAGAAGGAGGAAAGTAAGTAGTCCAAAAAATTGGGATTTAAAAGGAACAGGAGAAAAATAATATGGGCATTGGGTGACACAAATATTGAGGGATCCAGCACCCTCTCTACAGGGGATTCGGAGGGTCCTAAGGAAGGGGCAGGCTGAACATCCTCAAACCTGCCTTTTCCAGGCAGCTGGATCCCAATCCCGTGCACAACCTGGCATTTAGGAGAGCAGGGTGAAGGTGCTGCTCTCACCTCTTGCCCGAGGAAATGCCAGGGTTGAGAAGGATGGAGCTGCAGGAGATGGATTTTCCTGCTCCTTTGCTGCAGGAGATGGATTCTCCTGCTCTTCTGCTGCTCCAGGTGAATAACAAAATAGCAGCAAGGAAAATACCCAGGAGGCCACCTCATCAAGAACTGCAAAGTCACTCAAAACCATAACGCTGGGAGAGATGGATCGCTCTGGAGCGCTGCACTGAAACACCTGCAGTGCCCCGGCAGCTCCAATCCCACAGACAGAGGTGACGGGACATGGGGACAGCACCAGAGCCATGGGGATGGGGTGCAAGGCATCACAGGCACCGAGGTGGCAGACAGAGAGGGAATATTACTGGAAATGGGCGAGACACCAGGATTAGCTCAGCAGACTTAATCCTCCGGTGCAATTATGCCACAAGTTTTTCCTTCCTCCTCCCCTGCCCTGCACAAACCTCCCAGTATAGCTGGGTCCACTCACTGCATCTCCATCCCTCATCACCTAGGTGTGACCTGGGCTGTGCTGTGCCATGCCAGAGCCCTTGGAAATATTTATTATTTATTCCCCTGGGAGCAGCTGGGAACCGGCTCCACCAGCAAAGAGGGTGTTTGATATTCAAATCCCAGTTCAAAGCAGAAACACCTCAACTTAAAAGGCATCCAAGGGAGGCCGAATTTACATCCCAGCTTTGAAATGCAGAATCCCGTTTCCTAATGAAGGAAAGCAGCATTGTGGAGGAAAACAGCTCCCCACTGGGACTTCCTCAAACATGGGGAATAAAGTCTCCAAGGAGACCACCAGACACCACAGGGTGAGAGGATGCTCATGCACAGGCTCCTGGCTCATCATCCTCTCCAGGACACAGGTCAGGTTTTCACCCAAAATGTTGGCTCCTTACAAGTGTTCCCCAAAATAACCCTGGTGTAGGCATCAAACATCTCTTTCACTCAACTGTTTTGGCTGTCACTGCCTCCAGAATCATCTCGCACGTTTAAAATAAGCACTCTCAGTCTTAAATACCTTTTTTTTTTCTCTTGCCTCATACAGTCAAGCTCTGCCTCCACAAAGTAATTCCCTTGGACATGATGCCCAGATGGATCTCAGCATGCTGAGGGTGGTGAAGCCCTGGCACAAGTTGCTCAGAGATGTGGTTTCACATCCCTGAAAGCGTCCAAGGCCAGGTTGGTCGGGGCTTGGAGCAACCTGGGACAGTGGAAGGTGTCCCTGCACATGGAAGGGGGTGGAAAGAGATAGGCTTTAAGGTCCCTTTCCAACCCAAAGCCATGGACACCCTGACCCGCAGGATTTTAGGACAGCCCCAACCCCCCTCTCTGAGGCCTGCACACACCAGGGACAAGCAGAAACTCTTGTCAGGAGACAGGCAGCACATGGATACCTGGATACTGGGAGTCAGAGCAAACAAAACAATGGGAGGGAAAAAAATATCCCAGCCTCATCTCCTGTGTGACCTTTACAAGTAGCCTGGAGAAGAACAAGCTCATAGTTTCCTCTGCACAGCTCCCTGCTGCCGTGCCAGGGGCCATTCCCAGCAGACCCGTGTTTTTCCCAACAGCAGAGTCTGCTGGAAGGATGATAAATGAGAGTCTCTCGTTTAGCCAGAGAGGGAGAAGTGCAGTGTCTCAGGGCAGGTCTAACCCCACAGGCCAGGCACCAGGGGCAATGAAATCTTCTTGAACCCATGCCCAGCTTTTTTATCCAAACCATCCACGTGCTGCCTGCTTCCAACAGGCAGAGAGGACGGAGGGAGAACTTTTCCTCTCTGCTGAGTAATTATTGAGCCACATCCCCCCAAGTTACCGTCACACTCCAGTGCTAGTGCCTGATTAGAAAAAGAGTAATTAAAGGCAGATTACTGATTAACCAGTCATCACAACCAGGTTTTTCCTTGCTTGGCTGCTGGTGCAGGACTCTGCCACTGGCATTTTGTGTACTCAACACTGATAAACCTGCTCCTACTTCTCCCTTCCCTTCCTTTTGGGGGGAGACAAGCAACTTCCAGCTGAAATGGCTACACTGGTGCTTAGCGCAGGTGGTTCTTCTTGCCAGAAAGCCAGTCCATTTGTTACACATAAAATCAGATTCAAACACACTAAAATCCATTACTCCTCCATTGCCATCCCCTGAAACATCATTATTTTCTTCTTTCAACAGGCTCAATCTAATTTCTCCATAGGCTAAGGAGGATTTGACAGCAGCCAGGGGTTTGGAAGCAGCATCATGCTCCACGAAGAAGGGAGCTCATCCTTTATCCACAGGCTCAGCCTCACAGAGAGCAGGATTAGAGAAACAAGGAGAATAAAACCTGCCCTGAGACTCTCCAGGCAGCCACAGGGGAGCAGGATGTTTTCCTGCAGCTCCCAGCCCTCCCCTTGAGTCAGCAGCTCCCTGAGCCTTATCTTTCCCTTTGTCTCCCCAGTGAGGATTCTCCATGACCTAATGACTGGGATAACTGAAAACAATGGGGATAGATAAAAGCAGCACCTACTGGGTTTGCAAGCAGGTAAAGCAAACAGCACAAAGCTCCCAGAAGCATCCAGCATGAGCAGCACAGATTTCATCCCAACAATCACTGAGCCTGATAATTACAGGAGCAAACCCTCCCTCGGGGAAAATGGGGGAGTGCAGAGGGGGGATTTCCCAAACCTGCATGAGGAAAGGATCACTGTTGGCCAGGAGAACCCTGCAACAGAAGCAGTGCTGGTGGCACGACCTGAAAGCTGAAAGTCAAAGCTAAAATGTCGTCCCCTAGGCCCCAAAGTGGTACCTGGGCACAGGGAACTCTCCAGACAACATTTCCATGAATAACAATGGATTCCACACTCTTCCTAACATCTTCCATTCAATCCTTAAATTTCCCCCCTCTCCCTAAAAGGAGTGTGGGAACTGCACTCCTTCATTCAGCTGCAGTCCCCTTTTGTCATAAATTCATTCTGCTAAGCAAGGCTGCTGCTATTCCATAATCCAATTGACATTTTAAACCACGCTGTTCTCCTTAACTTGGTTACCCTGTTCCTGTGGGAGGGCGGGGAACGGCAGAGAGCTGCAAATCTCTTCCAGACATTTTGCCCTGTATTTTCTTTGGCTCACTTCCTGTGAAATACTAGAATGACAGTGTAGATGGCATTTTGTGAGGGATTTACTTGCTAACAGCATCCTAGAAATACTAGCAGGCAGCACTCCTCCCGAATTCCTTTCAGGACAAGGAGCAAGCCACACATTCCCATCTCCAATGTATAGAACACCCAGTTCTGACATGCCTTTGGTTTAGCCCCTCAAAAAAAAAAAATCTTCTTTTCCCATCCCTGAAAGTGTTCCAAGCCAGAATGGACAGGGCTTGGAGCAAATGGGGACAGTGGAAGGTGTCCCTGCTCATGGCAGGGAGTAGGACTGGATGAGTTTTGAGGTTTCTTCCAACCCCAGCCGTTATGTGATTCTGGAATTCCAAGTTCCTCAGCACATCCCTCGTTATTGCCATGATCCTGCTAAACCCAGAGCCCACCAACCACAGGGCTGGACTCCCATCTGGCAGTGCCCAACAGCCTTCAAAAGGCCTTCAAGATGGACTTTACTCTGTAAAGAGTGAATTAAGGAACCACCACCTCCCCTGATCCCTCTGCAGAGCCAGGAATGAAGCCCCACTCCACCAGGCCCCAGACTGACCGTCATCAGCTCCTTCTGGAAGGATTTCCTTTCCTTGTTCTCCACGCTGTTGCAGTCTTCCTTCAGCTTCTCCAGTACAGAGGCCACCCGCTCCGGCTCGCTGTCCAGCTCCGCCCGGCAGAAAAACGTGAGGGGCAAGTTCAGGTAGCCCAGGGCGTCGGCGAAGGAGCGCCAGCTGCTGAGGTTCTCCATCAGCAGAGTCCTCACCGAGGCGTAGATGTAGGTCAGGAACTTGCAGGGCCTCAGGATCTGTTCCAGCAGCAGGCTGGTGGTGAGATCTGGCCCGGAGAAGTAGCTGGGCTTGACCTTCCCGACCACCAGCACATTTTTGGTGTGCACAAGGCCGATTTTCCCCTGGTAGTAGCCAATGTACCACTCCTTGGTCCACAGCTGGCCTTTCAACCTGATCTTCTCCTCACTGAGGAGGGCTATGACATCTCCCTTCTTGTACTCCAGCAAATAGTGGTTCTTGCTCTGTCTCACCACCGTCTTCAGCAGCTTCCCGTACTTGAGGCTCAGCACCGGCCGGTCCTGAAAAACCGGGTACTTGGTGGTGGCAGCCAGAGGGGAGAGAATGATCTTCCCCACCTCGTTCTTCTTGAGGAACCGCCTCTGCCCCGTGGGTTTGATGGCGCTTTTTGGAGGCGGCTGCGGTGTTTGGACGCAGAACTGGGTAAGAATGGCATCCTGGTCATCCTTGACTTGTATCCTCAGCGTGAAGTCCGAGAGCTCATTGGGATCGTGGGAGGCGATGGGGAAGATGAGGCGGCTGACTTTGCCCAGCTTCATCTGGAAGCCCCGCACGATCTTGGCTTGCTCGCTGGCCTTCACCTCGTAGTTGGTCATGTTGGAGAACATGCAGAGCTTGAGGTCCTGGGGCCGGGACAGGGCAAACTGGTGCTTCCCCCAGAGCTGGAGGGCGACGGGAGCTGGGCTGTGGGACTGCCTGGTGACCTCATTGACCAGCAGGGTCTTGGGCGCGCACTCGTGGCCAAACATGGCCACCACGGTCTTGAAAGAAGGGTGGATGTGCTTGGGGCCGTAGACGCCCACCGTGATCTTCTTGCTGATGTAATCCCACACGGTGTAAGGGTAGAGGATGTTCTGGCCCTGCGCCACGGCCGCCACGTACATGCAGGGCTCCAGGTTCTCCAGCTGCACCTGGATCGTGTCCCCGTAGGAATAGCTCAGCTGCATCGGCGTGTAGGGCCCCTCCTTCATGTCGCTGCGCAGGCACTGCAGCCCCACCAGGCTCTTGCTCATGATGTCACTCTTGACCTCCGCCGACACCTTCATCTCCAGGATGATGAACGTCTTCACCTCCATGTTGCTGAGCTTGATCTGCAGGACGGGGCTGATGGTGCTGCACTTGTCGCTGTTCAGCTCCAGCGGTGGGTCCAGCATGGCCTTCATGGAGATCTGCTGTGTCTCCCCGGGGCACACGTGGCCCTCGGGCACATGGATGCTGATGTTGGTGTCCGGGAGCTGGACGGCCCCACCGGAGCTGTCCAGCTTGCACACGATGTTGGTCTCCACAGGCTGCGTCTGGCCCCAGCCAGGATTTTGGCCAAGCAAATCCAAGTCATGGCAAGACCGAGCCAGCTTCCTGTGGTTCAGCCACGCTGTCCTAAAATCCTCCCTGCTCTGGAACTGCTCAGGGGTGGGAGACTTCAAACCGCTGAAGAAACCTGACGATGCTGGCACATCCGACTTGGCCTGGAGGACGGACAGCTCAGACAAGCTGTAGGAGCGTTTACTTCGGAAGAAGGGGTTGTCCCTTCTCACGGGCTGGTCCACATCTAGCCTGTTCGTGGAGGGAAGCTCGTCAAAGAGGTTCCCCAGGCTGCTGTTGGCAGCCAAACTGGGAAGAGCCGAAGTGGGAGCCCCTGTGTCAAAGAGCAACAAATCCATGGCGACACTGGAGTCGGACTCTTTGTCCGAGGTGGGTGCTGCTTGCAAATTCCCATTCAGGAATGGGTTGGTCTGCACTCCATTCAGGAAGGGGTTGTTGTGGAAGGATTTGGCAGAGTTTCTCTTCACATCAGTCCATTCCCCGAGCAGGTCCAGCTCCTTGACGCCCTCGTCGGGGCTCTCCAGCAGATTGTCGATCACCCCGCTGTCCGTGAGGGAGGAGTTGCGGTGGCTCACGGGCTGCACATAGGAGGACGGGATGTAGCCCATCTCCGTGGTGTTGTGGGCGTACCACCACTCCCCTCCCGATGTGTCCAGCACGTACAGGTGGTCCCCCTTGGAGAACTTCAAGGTGGTGAAATTCGTGGGGCAGTAATCCTTGATTGCTACGACTTCCTTCGCGTTCCCAAAAGACGTGGGGTTTTCCACCAGCAAGGCACTGGGAGAAGGCACTGCAGAGGCAAGAAGGAGACAGCACTGTGAGAGATGCACAGCAGAGTCACCACTGACTCGGAATCCTTTATTCCAGGTCACCCCTCCAGGCTGTTTTAAGGGACGAAGGTAGTCTTGGAATCACTGAATCATTACACTTGGAAAAGACCTCCAAGACCATCAAATCCAACAATCAATCCAGCACTGCCACGTCCACCACTAAGCCATGTTCCCAAGTGCCACAGCTAGATGTTTTCCGAATGCTTCCAGGTCCACTAATTCCCTGGGCAACCTCTCAGGCCTGGAGGTATTTCTCTCCATAAATTTTTTGCAAGAAAACTCCACTATTTCTGCTGCATTCACCCCTCTCTTCCATGAAGGGTTCGTCCAAACCCAATATAACCCTCCCTACAGGCTAAAAACCCTCTTGCTCTGCTGTAACCCCTCTCCTGCACATGCCAAACACACCCAGAGAAGCTGTAGCTGCCCCTGAATCCCTGGAAGTATTCCAGGCCAGGTTGGATGGGGCTTGGAGTAGCCTGGGCTAGTGTAAGGTATCCCTGCTTTCAGATCCCTCTCCAATCAAACCATTCTGTGGTTCTAAACATTTCTCTGTTTGAAATCTCACAGAATCCCAGCACCTCCCTCTCACATGGCTGTTCTGGTCCTGGCAGCATGTCCAACCTCCCTTGCAGAAGTGCCAGAGGAAGAGTTTTCTGCCAGGGGATCCCAATTTACATCTAGGCTGGGTTGAGCCTACACTGCCACCCTATTTCTTGACTTTGCGCTCATTTCCAGGATGTGTTTCTGTAAAAAAGCACCAAAAACAAGCTGCAGATGATGTACCATCCATGGCTGAATGTTGAATTTATGCTGTCTTCCTAGGCAGACTGAATAAAACAAGGAAAGCTGGATTTTCACCAGCAGGGAGCTGCAAGGGAACTGGGAGAGCACCTGCTTCAACAGGCTCGAGAGTTCTCTGGGAGGAAAAGGGAGTTTAGAAAACATAGGAAGCCCTTAAAATCCCAGAGACAAAGGGCTGGGAGCTCAGACTGCACATCCCTGCAGTCACCACTCGAAGGCTGGCAGCACTTCTCACCCATGGAACTCACAAGGCAAGGGAAGATACAGCTGAGCAAAGAGAAGCCTTTGAACACAGCCTGGGGACTGAGCACTCAGGGAAGAGTAGTTTTGTACACATCCTGAACAACTCATCTGCCAGCAGGCAAAGGCGTGAGGACATTCATCCAGTGAAAAACTACACAGAAACTCCAAATTGGAATTATTTTGGCAGCCTGCTAGGCTGGAAGCTGCTGTTAACTCAGTCATCCTGCAGGATGGAGCATTTTTGGTGTCAGATCAGACAGGCAAGTGGCTGTTCCTATGTCCCTCCAGCTGGGCACGCAGGGGTTAACAGGGATGTGCTGAAACCCCTTGGAGAAGAGGAGCAATTCCTAGCTTTGCATTAAAACCCATCTAATTTGCAGCAAGTGTTTGATGTTCAGGTGCTACACCTGCAAAAACAATTGCTTCTGTGCCTGTTTATTTTCAAGGCTCTCAATGCTCTCCAGCTTCCACTTGGAGATTTTTCTTACTGCCAGGGGAGCAGTAATTCCCCTCCCATCTGACCACGGCTTTTATGCTGGGTAAGGAAAACACAGCAGGGGGGGAAAAAAATACAAAAGGTGAAAAAAAAAAAAAAAAAAGGATTATTAGAGGAGCAACCTGCAGGTTTCCAGCACTGTGGAGAGGGAACCTTTGTCACTCAGCCCTCCCAGGGGGTGAGGATGGGCCTGAGAGGAGGAGGGGGATGCTCCCCACGCACCTTTGACGTCGCAGAGCGTGGTTTCAGCAAAGCCCTCGCTCAGGTCGATGAGCGTCCCCTCGGACTTGCAGCGCGGGAGCCCTCCCGAGTTGGCCGCCCGGATCCTCTGTGCTGCCATCTCCGCTCCCGGCGGGCTCTACATGGCCAGGGCCTCTCTGCCAGTGATGGGGACCCTGCTGTCACCTCGGGGAACCAGCCTGGGGGACAGAGACACAGGCCAGGGTGTTAGCAAGGCTGCGGATCCCCCCGTGA
>PYHW01010068.1:34416-44440 GCA_013186435.1 Turdus rufiventris
AAAGCAGCCCTCTGACCTTTAGGAGCCAAAAACACTTTTGGGGAATACGCTGCTCCCAGCATGGTAAATTGGTCCTTCTCCCCATTTCCCAAGCATTTGCACATTGCTGTAACACAACTGTAAAACCACCAAGCACTTGGGCTGCTGAGGGAGCACAGAAGACCCACAGGACTGGGCTTTTTCCCTGTTCAAATGGGTCAAGCCTCTCTCCCACTGCAGCATCTCCTAGGATGGGGACTGGCTCTTCCCACTTCCTCCCTGCATCCCTCCCCTCACCTGGCCAACCAGGACGAGCAATATCCCTTCCTACACTGAATACTATCAAAACAAAGGGGATTTTCCCTCCTTTTTTCTAGGAGTACTTGCAAAAACACTTCCAGAACCCCTGTGGAAGAGCAGCTGCATCAGCCCACTGGAGCCAAGAGGGAAATGAGCCTGTTCCCACAGGACACCCCGACCACCAACGCTGTGGCTGATGCAAGCATGGGCAAGAGCTCCCCTGACGTCACCCGTGTCCTCTGGAGCTGGGACAGTGCCCAGATGGGTCAGGACAAGCAGGGAAGGCTGCAGGCATGGCTGGAGCACAGCCTGAGCCCTGAGTTGCTACTCCAGGTTTGCACCACGGAGCAGGAATGCTGTCCGGCGTACTAGGGATCATCCTGGAAATTCTGGATTCAGCCCCTGCCTCCTGCTCCCTCAGAGCTGCCACAAAACTCCAGCCTGGCTGCAAACCCACCAACAGGTCTCAACCATAAAAGTTTTAATTAAAAGTTATATCCAAATCTCTTGTTTTACACAGGGATTTTCATTCACTCCTAATGCTGTTCTTCCTTTCTCCCCCTCCCATGCAATTTTTCTTTTCCTCCCTCTGCTTGGAAATGAAATCAAGCAGAAAATAACAGCCAGACCCAAATTCCCTAGGTGGGAATACAGAGCTGATGTCTCCTCAGGCACTGTGAGAGGGAACAGCAAGTCTTGAAGGATTTGGTGCCCTTTCCTGGAATGCAGCAAGAGGGAATTTGCAGGGGAGAGCCTAAGCAGGAGATACTCCAGCCTGCTTGAAATGCTTCCCAAGCCATCCCCAGGGCTGGTATGCCGGGAATGTGGTTGGCTGGAAGGGATGCACCAGGCTGCAGCCAGAAAAGGGAAGGGAGAACTTGTGTGCAAACATTTCCCCTTGGAGGAGAGCCTCCTGTCGGCTCCTGCTGGGAGCAACCCAAGGGGAAAGGGTTTGGCAGGGAATAAACACAGGGAAACCAGGCTTTGAGTCAAGGCTGAGCTTATCAGAGCTGGGACAGGTAAGAGAGGAGATCTAGAGCAAGACAAAGGAAAAATCAGCAGGAAGCTCCAGCAGGAAGCAAGGAAGGGAGAAAGAATGCTCTCCTTGGCACCCTTCACCATCGACTCATTTTCCCATTCATGCCATTTGGGACTGCAGCTTTTCCAAGGGGCATGGAAAGACCCCAAACACACAGTGCCTCCCTCTAGAGACCCCACACTTAACCAGTTTTGGCAATTCTTGCACATAATCTTGTTTAAAAGAAAAAAAAAAAAAACAAACCGCTGGGGCATCCCAAAATTCCCCCCCCTTCAGGCAGCACTGCACAAAGTAGGAAAAAACCAAGTGTAAGCCACCAATATGTTTTGCAACACCTGCCTGCTGGTCCAGCATAAAATGAATTTTATATTAAATACAGCAGCTACAGCCCTGACAGCTCTCACTGACATATCCACAAGCCTGGAATTTGCAGGGATGCTCCCCCTCCCTCTTATTTATATAAGGAGATGGGAAGCTTCCTGCTAAAGGCCTCTGACAGATGTGGCTGTGTGGAGAAACAGCTGTAAATCCCCTCTGCATGGAACCCTGAGGCCCCAAAAGGCAGCAAGAATCTACACACAAAAATGAGGGATAATGTGGAGAGGCATTTCCTCTCCTGATAGCAGCATCCTGGATTTGACTGTCCCTCCTGGATCTCTGTCTGTCCCTCCTGGATGTAGGGATACACACACACACACAAAAAGAAGGATGGGGGCCATGGCTAGATTTGGGATGGAGCCCTGTTTTTGGAGCTGGGGATGGACCCAAACTGTTTCTGAAGGCAGGCATAACCAGCAAACCCTCAAATTCAGGCTGTGTGAGGATAAAAGGGCTAAGTGGGGGAAAACAAAGGGTGGAAGGGGCGAGATTTGTTTAGAAATCACTGAGACAATGGTCTGCAAACTCCTCTGAAAGCGCTTTAAATTTAGCCTGGGGTTAAATATAGACCAGGGAAAAACCCGGCCCCATCTGTTTACCCAAAGCCACAAACAGCATCTGCAAGGAATGGTGGGGGGAAGGAAACCAGTGGGCAACCAGCTCATACTGCAGTTTCTCAAAGGCACCCACACCTGCTTTTCACTGGTTTTGCCCTCCTGCGAGGCACAGCGAATGCTGCAGGGTCAAATCCAACTCTACAAGCCAGAACCTTTTCCTAAAATCCAACCTAAACATCCCCTGCCACCAGGCATGGAGCAGCAGCAGGTCTGGGGCAGGTGACGGTGTCTCATCTACCAAAAAAACCACTTACTAAAACTTGACTGAAAACTACAGCGAAAGGTCACTTTTTCTGCAGCATCTGAACACAGCGCTCAGCATCCCAGCTGCAGCATGGAAAAGGTTAAAAATAACTTGTGCAAAATGTCTGGTACAACTTAGCCCAAAAATCCAACTGTAGGCCCAGGGGAGCCCCCAAGGAGCTCCTGGCACAGGCAGAGCCCCAGCACTCCCAGCTCCATCCATCATTCCAAGCTCCTCTGATGGGATTATGGGATGGACCCACCTCTGGCCAGATACTGAGCTATCAATCAAGGACACACCATGGGCACCCAGCCCTGCTGGACAGGGAAAAGCAACCCCAGGAAAAATACCAAAAACACTTCCTAGAGCAAAGAAATGCAATAAAACCATGGGAACACCCAAAAGTGCACAGCCCGAGGGTGGGAAACAGGATCTGCTGCTGGCCAAGGGTGGGAGAAGACTCCTCCAGGAGCCTTAGGAAGGGAAAATCCCTGGCTGCCAAGAATTTGGGCTGATAAGAGCCAGGACGGCTGGCAGGGCTGGGTGGTGCCAAGCACCCTCAGGGCTGGAGATAGAGCCAGGTCCTTCCAGGTGCAGCCAAGGAGCTGCCACCAGCAAAGGGAGCAGAGCACATCCCTGTCCATCCCACATTCCCAGCCCTCCCCAGAGCTGCAGGGTCCATCCCACGTCCGTGGGAAGCACAAGGAACAGGAGCCACTGTGACACAAGACTGGTCAGCCCTACCATAACCACCACCCTGCACCCCTGGTTCCCTGGAAAATCCATTAAAAGCCTCTCAAAGCTGTGGTGCAAGCTCAGGGGAAGCCTCCCACCTTTCCCTTGGCCACAAATTGAATATTAGGAAAAAAAGAAGGAGCTTCCAATCAATCCCTCATCATCCTCTCCCCACATCAAAGCCAAGATCAACTCCAGGCACTTGTTGCTTTATGGCTTTTCATCTGCTTTTTCTTTCTCCAAAGTCAAGTTCCTCTGGCTCTCCTACAAACATAGAAGTGTTTTTGGAGGTTTCTTTTAAAAACAGTCAGCTTTGCTTGGATATGAGCAAATTGAAACTTTTTCTAGGGAGGAATTGATTTCCCAGAGCCACAGCACTCCCCACAACACTCGTCCCACACAATGAATTTACTGAAAACGTTGCTTTTATCAGTCACAAAACCCCAATTAACTCAAATCTGTAGGATGAGATGCAGACAAGACCCCTCCACACGCAGGGACACCCCAGCCCTGAGGGAGCTGCTCAGGGAGTGCCAGATGACACCAACTCACTGCGAGGTGCAAGGGCCTACAAAAGAAGCTGGAAAAAGCCCCAAAGTTACTGGAAGTGCCAAATTTTTAGGATTTAGGAACTTGGTTTTGCCCTGTGAATCCTTCACCTTCAAGATCTCCCTCATGGCTATGACACAACACAAAGCTTGACACGCTTCTCCCCAGTGGAAAATGATCCCAGCGCCTCAAGAAGTCCCTCCTTTTCCCATGCTTGTCCTGACAGATCCTCAGGCAGGTGAAAAAACTCAGGACACACCAGCACAGTCCAGGTCCCCTGCATGCCATCCTACAAGGCTGGGATGGCTTTGGAAGCAGCTGGTGGCAAGGAACAGACTGACGAGCTTGTGTCCCAGTGATCCAGGTCTCCTCCACGAGCCTTGCTGGTGGGGATGGGTGGGGAAGAGCTGGATACTGTTGAGTTTTTCCCCTCAGCAGCCCTGCCCAAGCATTCCCTGAGTCTGATTCCAGCCGTGCCATGTATCCCGGTGATTCCTGACCCTGTTGCCTCTCTCTTATCTCCTCCCCCTCCTTCACCGCTTGTGCCTGCCAAGCCAACGCTTTCATCTTCCAAAAAAAGGAGAAAAGACCCACCCAAGCCAAGCGAAGATAAACCACCCCTTCAGACAACACCAAACACCAGCTCTTTGTAGCAGAAAGAACACCCTGGTGTGAACTCACACGTCCGTCCCAGTGCGAGCTTCCCGGGTGCTGCCAGGAACACAACACGCGGCGCTTTCAGCCCCTTCTCCGGCAAACAAGAAGGGACTTGTGGAAGCATTGGGGCCTCCCATCCCTCCTGCAGCACCCTCACGTCCCAGGGGTTTGCTTTGGAGCCCATTCCCACCATGTGATGTGGGAATGACTGCACCCAACGCTGCCGCGCCGTGCCCTCCGCTCCCTGCCTAGCCCCATGGAAAAATCCTGCCCTGGAGCTCCAGCCTGGCTCAGCTCCTGCTGCCAGGCAAGGGCAAGCCAAGCACAGCCAGTTTGATGGAGAAGGGAGGGAATGAAGGCAGTTTTGGCTGAGTGTGTGCTGGTGCCTGGTGTCCGTCACAGCCAGGGATGTCACTCTTCACAGGCAAAGCAGGAAGGACAGGAAAGTTTCCTTTTATAGACTCTGGAGCACGAGTCCTCACCAGCTCTATGAGACCCAAATATGAATGAGTCCTGAGGGTGGGAAAAGGGATCTTTCCCTGCAGGACCTCCTGCTGCCATGGCAGAGTGGAGCTGCAGGCACCACCCTCGAGCACCCACAGCAACCTCAGAGCCCACCCCAAATCCCTGAAAACAGTGCTGGTGTGGCAGAGGTTTAAAAAGCCTGGAAGTACAGGAAGGTGCTGGAGGTGCTGCACAGGGCAGGAACCCTTGTGAGGTTTACAGGGCCACCAAAAAAGATTTTCCTGGAACAATAGCACAGGTCTTCCCACTCCAGAGTGACAAAACCATGACACGCAAGTCCGTCCTGATAACACAGGCAAGTAAATAGAAAAGGCTGGACTTGCTTCCACACGGTTTCAACACTACCACAGGCTACAAGACCAGCCACCCCCTCTGGCATCCCCCAAAAAAAGCAAGGCAGAGGGATGTCTCCAGCAGGATGGTCCTCAGTGCAGCAGATGCTGTTGTCGCCACAGAGAGCGAGGCACTCCCCAAGAGCAGATTAAAAACCCAGAGCCAATTAAAAACCCAGAGGTGGTGTCTGCCCAAACAGCTCCTGGTGAAGCAGTGAGATCAAAGGAGACCTCAATGGGGACCGTTCTGCAGCCTCACCTGGAGCTCTTGCCCAGAGGAGAGCTTGGTCAATCTTTCCCTGAGCCCACAGACATTTTTGTCTCCATAATGTCCTACAGCAAGGAACTCCACGGGTGGGCAATGGAAAACTCATCTCCATCAGGAACGGGCTCTCATCTGATGTCCACCTCGTATCAGAAAAGACAGAGTTCAGTCCTGGCCCGCCCTGCCCCTGCTGTCTGCTCAACACTCCTCCAAGAGAAAAACACTTCCTAGTTCAGGGAAGGCACTCCCAAAGGTGTTCTGGCTTTTTAACAGGGAGCTGCAGGTGGATGCTCCTCTGGTATGGCAAGGAATTTAATCCAGACAAGTCCCATGGGGACCAACAAAATCATGAGAACCTGAAGTCATGTCCACTGCTGTGCTCCCAGGGCAGTTAAACATAAAGCCACAAACTCAAACTTTAAAACCCTTGGATAGAAGAACAGGAGTCCAGGAGAGAACCATCCTTCTCCAAGCCCTCACAGCCCCTCCAAAGTCCTTCAAAAGTCCAAGAGTTTGGCCAACAGCCAAAGCAGGACTGTTCCTGAAGGATGCTTAGGGCCAAAAGCATGGACCAAATGTCTCACAAAGCAAGGAAACTCAGATTGGAGCTGGATCAGGCAACAGCCCAAGCTCACACAGGCAATTGGTTCTGGAGGAGAAATGAAACCCAGATTTCCAGAGCCAAAGTAAGACACTTTTAAAGAAAAGGTCCTGCCAGAATTGCCAGGAAAATGCATACAGACACCACGGTCATCCAGGAGATCTCAGGGCAACACCCACAAAGAGCAGAGTAAGGGAAACCACGGAAGTCAAAGGGAGGGGAAACAGCTTCCCACCTCTGTGGATGCTGCAAGGACCATCTCATAATCACCCACTCAACCCCTCCGCCCCATCTCAAACCAACCAGATCCACAGAAGCTTGAAGGCAAAAGGCTCTAATTGAGAAAATCCTGGAGCAGCTCTCTATCTTCCCACCCTCCAGCCGCAGTCCCGCAGTCCCAGCAGCTTCTCCTTCCTCAGATAATTTAGATGCTAATTTGGCCTTCAAGAGCTGTCAAAACCCAAAGTCCCTGAACTGCTGAGCTTCCCCCAAGAGGAGATGATGACAGAGCTTTAACTGCATCAACACTTCAGAGCCCTGTCCCCATCACCCTTCACTGATTCTGCCCTTGCCTGACGGAGAGGAGCTGCTGCAGTGCCACGTGTCCTCCTTGTTCCTGGCTGGAAAACCAGTCCCACCAGCATGACCAGAGAAGGGCAGGCACAAGAAAGTCACCTGTCCTGCTGGCTGGACAGGCTGCCACCACAACTGGTGCAGAGAGGACAGCACAAAGCTCCAGCGATGAGCTGCAGACCACCAGAGACAAGGCAGTTCCCAGCAGGTCGTCGCCAACAACTCCACACAGCTCTCCCAGCCCAAGTACACCACCAAGATTGATCTATCTCCAGGTATCCTCAGGAGGTCCATTTTTGGGAAAAACAAGGGGTTTTGTTCCAAACTGGCCACCTGGACACCAAGCAATAATGAATGAAACCTCTCTGGATTCCAAGAATTGATTCACTCTGGGTCAAAACCACCCTCCCCTTGTTTAATTTTCTTGCACACCTTCCTGATTAATCCATCACTGATCTTCAGCTGGATGACAGGACACCCTCAGCTATGCTGAAAATGCTGATAGGAGCCAAAAACCTCCTTTCCTCTCTTCAAGTAGAAACAAACAGAATCAGCACATTGCAAAGAATTCCCTCAAAACAGCAGGGTTTTTTAAGCTCCTCTTTGGTAAATATTCTCCAGCCAGATTTCCCAGGACACCTGGGTTTAAGCAGTTTAACCCTTTGCTGGAGTTGGTTGTCTTCTCATGGAAAATCAAGGTGGAGGTTGGTCACACCCAACCCAATCTCACAAACCAGGGATTTCCGTGTTGGAAAGCGGGCAAAGACACCTGGAGAGCAAAATTCCAGATGATGATGCAAGTAGGAAGAGGATGTGAGGACACATCAGAGAATCATGGAATGGTTTGTGTTGGAAAGGACCTTAGAATTTGTCTCATGGGCAGGGACACTTCCACTGTCCCAGGCTGCTCCAAGCCCCATTCAACCTGGCCTTGGGCCATTCCAGGGATCCAGGGGCAGCCACAGCTTCCCTGGGCACCCTGTGCCGGGCCATCACCACCCTCCCAGGGAAGAATTTCTTCTTAATATCTGATCTAAACCAAACAGAGCCGGGATCAGGACCTCAGGTTTGTTGTCAACAGCAAATGCACCCAGCTGCAGACCTATGCCAGGAAGTGTTCCTGCTTCAATCCAGAGCGTACTTTGAATGCCACACTCATTACACAGACACAAAAGACCACACGGCTCATTTCAGGGGATTTTCAGCAGCACCAAGTCCTCACTTTCATTTAGCTTAGAGCTCTTCCAGGGGTGGGAATGAGCTTTCCAGGTGCAGACACCTACCTCTGCCAGCCAGGAGGGTGCTTGAGAGACACCAAAACCGGCTGCTGTTTATGCAACACAGGAGCAAACACCACGCCTGCCTGTTTAATTAATTACCCCAAAATTAAAGCCCGTCAGACTGCACAGAGACTCCGTGCAACCTGCAAATTAACTCAACCTGGGGGTGAGGGAGGTCAGATAGCATCCAAGCAGTGGCTCCAAGCGTTTTCCACAGCATCAGGAGTGCCATGAAGGGGGAAAAAAGAAACCAAAACACCACCACCCACATCTGTCAGAGCTCCAGAGTTTTGTCGTTTCAGTCTCGGAGGTGCTTCGGGGTTTTGTTGTTTGGTCTCGGCAGGTTAAGAGCTGCTCAGTCCCATCACCGTGGGTCAGATGGCTGATAAGAAACCAATTTCATCACTTTTAAGCCCCAAATGTTTATGGGCAGGCTTTGTCTGCAAACAAAGCCAGGCCCTTTGAACCGCAGCTTTACGTCAGTTGAAGAAATGCGCGAGTCAGGATTAACAGAGAGCCAAAGTCCTGTCCCTGCAGCCCCACCGTGTGTGATGGCAAAGCTGCTTCTCTGGGCTAGGACATAACCCTTGGCAAAACATTCAGCCATTCTGCAGACAGATGCCCCTTATTTAGCATGGTCATTTGGTGTAAAAATAGCAGTTTATGCAAATCTGGCAAAAATCTTTGCTCAAAATTACTCTCTTTGCTGGACAAAACAGGGTTGAAATCTCAAACACACATTTTTTTGCGGCATTAGTCACCAGGCAGAATTAAAATGACACCTGAAAGTCATCCTAAAGCCATGGCAGGTTGTTCCCTGCTCAAGGCAGAGCTTTATTGCTCTAGTGGAGTAATTTCTACAACTCCCTGCATTGCACTCGTAAGGACAAAACAGCTGCCACGTGTGCATCAGACACGGAGCACAAGAGCATCCCTGAAAAAGGGACAACTCTGAGCCACCACAGAGGGGAACATTTCCAAAGGACAAGTTATTCCCTCTCTGCTGGCTCCAAGAAGTCAGCCCCAGGCAAGCCTGGAAGGAGACAGACCTGCACTGGCTTCTCACTGCCCAAGAGGAACGTCAGAGCCTCCCTGCTGGAGCCCCAGAGCCACATGCTCTGTTCATTCCCACTGAGATTTCACAGAATCTCAGAAGGGTTTGGGCTAGAAATGAACCTTAAAGCCCTTCTTTACCCATCCATGGGCAAACAAACCTTCCACCAGACCAGGCTGCTCAATTCCCAACTGTAAGACAGCATAGAGCTAAATTTTGGGTTTTTGGAGCTTGAATTGGGGGTGAAGTGTTACCAGCTGTGATAACGGGTGGTTTTGGGCCAATCAAGTGCCCAAATTAGAGGAAACAAAGCCACTGACAGCCCCACAGGGTGTGATACAGCAAGGCCAAAGCTTGTCCTCTGTCTTAACAAGAACACCTCTTTTCAGAAAGTAAGGACTAAACTGAGGTTAGAAAGCCCCATGTGCCCAGGGACAGATTCCCTGGGGCAGCACAGAATCTGCTCCATTTATGGATTTCTGTGGCAAACAACTTCAATGCCACCACCAGCTCTGCTTGGAGGCTGCTCTGACGACTGCAGCGATGTGCTTTAATTTCCAGACCCAAAACGCAGGGGCTGCAGGCAGCAGGCTCCTGCCCGGAGAAGACAAATGCATGGCACTTTCACCAACCTGCCCAGAAAACACCTCCTGTCCTCAGCACCTTCCACAGCAGCATCAACACCCCAGGCTTTTTTCCCCCCTGTTAGGATCGAGCAGATGCTGGTGTCAGTGATGGGACAGCTCTGCCAGGAGGAGCAGCACTGACTGAAAGCAGCCCTGAGGAAATGACCTGGACTTCCAAGGAATGGGAGATGTTTTATGAGGGCCTGGAGGGATAGGACAAGAGGGAATGGCTTTAAACTGACAGAGATGGGATATTGGGAAGAAATTCCT
>PYHW01010068.1:55512-107480 GCA_013186435.1 Turdus rufiventris
CTCCCGCCGCAAACTTTTCCCCGGCGGCCCCGCAGCCCACGGGGAGCCGCTCCCATCCCCGGTAACCCCCTGGCTCGGCCAGCTCCCGGCTCTCACCTGCGCTCCCTCCCGCACCGGCAGCACCAGGAGCGGCCCCGCTGCGCTCCGGGCGCGCCTCCGCCGGCACGGGCCGCGCGCGCCCGCCGCGTGACGTCACAGGGCGTGGCCGGGGCGTGGCCCGGAGCGCGGGGGACGCGGGGGGGGGCGGGGGATGCTCGTGTAAAACACGTGGGGAAATGGGGGGGGAAGGATGGCAAAACGGGGATGGGGGAGCGAGTGAGAGCGTCCTTGCGAAGATCACAAGCCCGCCCAGCCCGGTGGTGAGGGTGGGCGCTCTCATGGTGGGAAACTTGGGTTTTTTAAGGGGTTTATACCCACCCCTCCTACTCCCTTTTTTTTTTTTTTTTTTTTGGCCGTTTTTGTCCCGGAAGCGAAGCAGAAATCCCGCCCCTGTTGCTCTCAAAACACTGAACTCTGATTTCTTGCGTTAAGCACGGTCGGAGAGGGGCTTCCAAGCTTCTCAGAGCACCCAACGCCGGAAAAAGGGGATTGTGCTCCCTGAAATCCCCTAGGTTGAAGGAGCACCCCGCCCTGGGGTTGTGCTGCTCGGCTGGGATGCGAGGTTAGGAAATGGGATACGAGGAGCATCAACACAACAGGACAGGGATGGATACGAAGTGCACCCGGAGATGGTGGCCACCAACACCACCACAGTGGCCATCTCCCTTTGGAACACCCTTTTGAAAAGCAGCTGAGCGAGAAATATCGGAGCAGATGGGTCCCGGCTACTCGAGCCGCTGCTCTTCCCACCCCCTCCTTGTTTTTTCCTGGGTTTAATCGGGATTTGATGATTAAATTTCCTGTTCCTGGTGCTGGTTCCTCCTGCGCCCAGCACGGCAGAAGGGGATGGAGTTTTGGCCTGGCTGAGACGAAAGTGAGGTGGCAGCGGGGTGGCTGCGAGTTCTTATGTGGCCAGACGCCATCTCGGGGGTCAGCTGGGGCTTCCCAGCCTCATCCAAACCTTTTCCTGGCTTCTCAAAACGAACTACACAGAAGCACTTCAAAGCACCCTTGGGAGCTCTTTTCTGCAGCATTGTTTTGGGAGCTTTGGGGTTTCTCCAGGATGAACTCCCTGCAGCAGGATAACCTGGCTCTCTAACAGCAACAGTGCATTTCCATCCTGTTTGCCAGTGGAAAGCACTGGGATGGCACCTGGGATGTAGCTGGGCTGGGTGCTTCCCCCATCCATGCCTTGGCAGCGAGCCTGGGGTGCTCCTGTCCCTCTGCTCCTGCAAAACTCTCATTAAAATCAATATATGAGTTGCTGGTTTATTCCTCTTTTCCACCTTCCCCAACTTTTGGGTACTGAGAAGTCCAAAATTATTCCTGTCTTAGGGTGGCACCATGAGCAGCTTTGGGGACAAAAGTGGGCTGGAGGAGATGTATGAGAATCTGCAGTTTCAGCTCATGATCCCTTGGGGAAAAACCACATCTCCAAGTGAGAAAACTGTGCTTGGAGTCCATTAAAAATCAGCAATTCGTGGGTGACAACTGTTGCTTATCCTGGGAGCAGCTTTCCCAGCGCTCAGGATGTGCCTTGGGCACGTTGCTGGTGCCGAACCTGGGATGGAGAGGTGAGCATTCCATCTGCCTCCGTCCCAAATTGAGCAGTTTGCAATGCCCAGGAGCAGCTCAGAGCAAAAAGGCAATAGCAGGGAGCAATTAGCCCAGGACAAAATGCTCTAAGGAGGCCAGGCTTTTCTGTGGGGCTGGGATTGCATCCTGCAGGAATTCCATGGTAAAGTTCATTCCTCTGTGCATTCCCCTCTGTGGTGTTTCTCAGGCACAAATCCAGGTGGAAATTGATGGCCTGAGCAGTTTTTAGGAACAGGGCTGGTCCAGGACAACATTCCCATGGGTCAGGTATGTGAGTATAGCCAGCTTTTTTTGGGGAAGAGAGCAGCTCCTTTTTGCTCTGATTGCAGACAGGAGCTGGACATCCAGACCTGGGTCTGATGACCCCCAAACTCAGCACCACCCATCCCCTCCCCAGGGCTGGAGCACAGATCCTGCTCACCAGGAGGATCGTGGAAGGGCAGAATCACGGAATGGTTTAAAGCCCATCTCATTCCAAATCCTGAAGGGCAGGACTCACACAGCAGCAGCTCAGCCATGAACCCCGAGCTCCCAAAACCTTCCAGAAGGGAGTGCTCCCAAACCTGAACCTGATAAAAGCCACTTTCACATGGAATATCAGAACTCCCCAGCCCTCGGTGGGAGCGCCTGTGCTCCGTGTTTGTTGGGAGCACTTTTTCCATGATCCTGCAGTTTTGGTAGGAATCCAGTGAATCCCTTCGCCTGGATCATGCCATGGATGGCCTTCCAGAGCTGGGGAAGCTCATGCTTGGCTGCCAAGGTACGTTTAATAACGCTTGGTTAGTACAGCACTCCCAGCAAACTCCCCGGGGCAAGCTCTTCCCCGGCCAATCTTCCTCTTGCTGTGAATTAATTACAGCCCTGATGGTTAATGACGAAGGAGAGGGATAACTGGCAGGGTTTGATGTCCCTCTTCTCCTGTGGAAGCTGAGTTATTGACTCCTTCCCAGGAAGCAGCAGCTCTTTGTTTGCATCCTGAGGCAGGGATTGAGGCTCCGGAGCATTGCTGCCACAGGCAGTGCTTCCAGGTGTTTGCTCACAGGCACTCAGCATTTCGGCGCTGGATAAAGCCAATAAATTCCAACAAGATTTATTCTGTAGGTACAACATTCCCACCTCAAAGCCAATTACCCACAGAGGTGCCTCGTAAACGAGGCTCACCACATTTGGAACTGGCAAACAAAGCCTCTGCCAGGTTCCCCCCATGGATTATTTCTGCTTCGTTTTCAGAATTCCATTATGCTGGGCTGGAATTAAAGCAGGGCAGATTTAGTCCTCCGACAGCCATCTCTACAGGCACCAACCTGATTTCCTCTTGTAGCTGGGAGTTTGAGGATTTATTCCCCCTCCATCCATCACAATGGCTGAAGGCAGCAATTCCCTACATGATATTGGCAAGCCTGGCCTCTGCTTTTGCCAGAGGGCAGGGCTGGATGGGATGTTGGGAAGAAATCCTTCCATGTGAAGGTGGATTGGAGCAACCTGGGACAGAGAAGTGTCCCTGCCCTTGGTAAGGGGTGGAATGAGCTTGAAGGTCCCTTTCCAACCCAAACCATTCCATGATTCATAAATCTGTGGCCATGATAGTGCCAAAGGGGAGGGAAAACTGTGGGAAGGGGGGCTGATATCACCTGTGATCACCCTTGGATGGGGTTTGTGAGGTGACAGGAACACCTGGCCAGGTAACAACCACTTCCTGCTAATAACAGGGATTAGTTTTTTAAGCCTGATGAGTACGTGCACAGAGTAAAGGACAGAGCTTCCGGAGAGGCTTTTAATATCTTTGGCTGCCTGACATCAGCTGAGAGAGTGAATGAACAAAGGACAGCAGAGAGCTGGAAGGGAGAGGTGAAAGAGCTTCAGGGATGGGTCTTGCACCTTCTCTGCCCCTCAGGGTAAATCCTGCAGTGTCCTTCCCACTATGCTCTCAGCCTTGCACACAGATCCTGCCCTCACTACACCGCTCATCCCGGCTCTTCCCTGTGCGAAGGGATGGGTTTTGAAGAGCTTTGCACCAACCTCCCTCCTCCTGGAAGACTATCCACATGGCAAAGTTCTTTATTATAACCCAAATCCTAGAATTCTGGAATGGTTTGAGTTGGAAGGGACCTTAAAGCCCATCCCATTACACCCCCTCTCATGGGCAGGGACACCTTCCACTGTCCCAGGGTGCTTTAAGCCCCAATACCCAGCCTGGCCTGGCACTCCCAGGGATCCAGGGGCAACCACAGCTTCTCTGGGCACCCTGTGCCAGGGCCTGCCCACCCTCTCAGGGAACAATTCCTTCCCCATATCCCATCCTCTGGCAGTGGGAAGCCATTCCGTGTGTCCTGTCCCTCCAGGGCTTTGTTCAAAGCCCCTTTCCAGCTCTCTTTTTGGTAACCAAAATCCTTCCTTTTAAGCCACCATTCCCAGTAAATCACCCACTTCATTTTTCTTCATCACCCTTTAGAAGCCAAGGAATCTCTGTCCTCACCTCCCCCGCTGTCTGGCCAGGCTCACAGCAGCAAGACCCACGACCCATGAGTTAAAGCTGCTCTTCCCCTTTTCCCTTTGCTCCCCGAGTCCCATCCCAGAAAATAAAACAGCTTTTGTTCCCACTAGAGATTCTCCTGGCAACAGAACCACGGAAGCTAAAAAAAAAAAAAAAAA
The DNA here is from genome assembly GCA_013186435.1 of Turdus rufiventris. NCBI lineage: Eukaryota > Metazoa > Chordata > Aves > Passeriformes > Turdidae > Turdus > Turdus rufiventris. The sequence continues at coordinate 59,860 of PYHW01010068.1, forward strand.
TTCCCAGACTCAATGACAGCTCTATCTAAAACCAACCAGCAGGATGAGGCTGTTTTATCATCGTTAGGGGAGAGAGAGCTAGGCTAATGGGAACAGGGAAATCATTGCTGCTTATGATGGCTTCCCAGATGGATAAATATCCCTGCCTAGCAGAGGGGGGAGGCAAAGGGGGATACAGTTGTTGATGCATCCTTGTGAATCTTGACGTGAGAATGAGATGGCTCCAACTTCCTCCCTCTGTGCACCAACAGATTCCAGATTGTGGGATTTCTACAGTCAGGCTCTGGCAGATTTCTGTGGGCCTGGAAAAGGCCCAGGGTTTGCAGAAGGGAGTTAGAGAAGCAGAAAGTCCTGTTTTTCAGCCAAGAATACTTCTGTCTTTAGCTAAACATCCTCCTAGGCTGCCTTTCCGTGCCCCTCAGAGGCTCAGAGCAGCTATTTCTCCACCTCTTTGGGGCTGCTGATTCCCAAATTTCCCCTCCACATCTAAAGATTCTCTGAGGCAAAGAATGGGGAGCAAGAGCCGTTTAATGGTGCTGCCAAGGGATGCACCTTTATTTATTATGATCATTTCTTCTCTTCCCTCAGATCACTGCCAGAGTCCTTCCACTTTTCCAGACAGCTCCGTGGTAAACGGAGGGGAAGTTTCCTTCCTTAAGCAGTGTAAGACAGAATAATTCCCCGTGTTCAGTGACAAACGGCCTCGTTTATGGCTGTTGCTGAGCTCCTGCATTAATCAACAGGGTTAATTGAAATGATGACTGTGCTGGCTTGTGTTCAGGGCAGCTGCTTCACATCATTAGCCCCATTTAACCAGAGCATCTGCCTGTGCTCATTTCCACCTGGATTTCCACCCTGGTTGTCCCAAGTAGACACCAGAGTGGCTTGGGACAGGGACAGATATTTGGAAGACCCTGGTACAAATACAGAGAAAGCTCAAAACAAGCAGCATTTTCTACAAATTCATCCCAGGAATACTGGGTGGAAGCGTTCTGGGATAAAAGCAGAGCATTAAAGTATCAGCATCCTTGGCTACCTGCTATCCGCATTGGAAAAGGGCTCAGGACTGAAAAGATAAAGGAGAAAACGAGAATTCCCTGGTTTTTAGAGACAGAGGAAACAGGGGGAGAGGAATTAGACCAGGCTGGGCAGGGATTGGAACAATCTGGCCTAGTGGAAGGTGTTCCTGCCCATGGCAGGGGGGGTGGAAGAAGATGAGTTTTAGAGATCTCTTTCTAAGCTATCCTGGGATTCTCTGATCAGCCCCATGTAGCACAGCAAGGGCACAGTGCAGAAACTTGCAAGTGTGCCCATAATTCAGAGTATTTCCAGTGATTTCAGGTGATCCCAAGCCCAGCTTGAGGGGCTAACAAGTCTTTCAGCCCAAAACTGTGTCGAGATAAAACTGTGGACATTTATTTTCAGGATCAGGGGACAAAGCAGTGATGCTGATGCTCAGATTTCCCTCACTTCCCCTGGCAGGGTTTGAAATCCTTAACCACTTTCCCTACTTCACTGCATCCCGGAGCCCCCAAGGACGAGGAGGTAGTGGCAGTTTTGCGACACAGGTGCCTGTCCTGGGTGGTTTTTCCACAATGATAGGAACAAAGAGCATCCCAAGTGAGTTTTATCACTCTAAAATGATGTTAAATATCAGCTGCCAGGTACAGCTCCAGACACTGCCCTGCCCGTGGCTCTCTCAACAAAGCCTGGCTTGTCCAAAGCTCTGCCTGGCTGAGATTTAAGCCAGTCAGAGATAACCACTTGGCTATTCCTTCCCTCAGTGCCTCCTCTGGCCTGGTGGAACACACTTCCTTTCTGTGCCGCCGGATTTGCTTTTCAATGCCCCATTATGTCCCAAGGTCACGGCAGATCGAGGAGTTTGCTCGGCTGCCCTGCAAAGAAACAGAGTCACAAGAATTAGAGATATATTTTTTTCCCCTTCCATTTAATAACAGCGTGTGCTGAGCCTGAATTGCTTTCTTTAAGCATGTGAAGGAGAGCAGCGAGCACTCGGCTCCGCGTTTTTCTTGGCACTCCGTCCTTTCTAAGCCCATTATTCGCCCTCCTTTTCTCCAGCAAAGAAATGCCCAGTTCTTTTCCAGCTGGCAAGTGCCAGCATCTCATTTAGCTCCCAGTGCCACGGGATTATTAGCATGGGTGTTAAGAGACCCTCCCTGCAATAACAGTGGCCACCAACCCATAAGCTGAGCTTGCCACCAGCACGAATGGCATGATTCCCATTTAAAAGTGGGGAAAATGGAGCGAGGCAGCATTTATCAGGCTGCTTCTGTTGTGGTGGGCACCCTGTGGAAAAGATTCAGGATTTGTGTGGTCTCTTCATGCCAGGGATGGAGCAGCAGATGGGAGCAGCAGGGTTTTGGGGCAAAATGTTGGTTTCTCTGGAAGCAGCAGTGGAATGCCCGCTGGCTTTAGCCACCAGCCACGGCATGGCCAGGGCTCTGCAGACAGTCAGAGCCAGAGCTGGAGCCTGTCTGGTGGCGTCCCCTTGCCAGCTGCTTTGTACTATTAATTATGGTCATGAGTCTGCAGGGTTTCCAAGCTCTGCGGCTCCAGTTTGCCATGTGGGAAGGAGCCGGGATGCAAACTGAATTCCCCCTGCGACGCTTCCCGACACGTCCCGCATTATTTATGCCTCTGAAAATGCTCAGATCCATCCAGGGTGATGCTTACAAAGGATCCTCAGAGCAGCTTCTTTTTCTGTGGGACAGAGTGTTTCATGGGATGCAGAAACCTTCTTCCCCCTGGACATGGCATTCCCGTTCCTGCCAAGGCTCGGGCTGCAAAGCCAAGTAGCCTGACCGGTTTTCCACCTGTGAATTTTTGGCAGATCTCCTGACAAAAAGCCAAGGGCGAGCAGTTCTTGGGCACTGGCAGTCCCCAGATGTCCCTGGAAACCTCTCTGCAATCTTCCAAAGGTGAGGTTTATGCAATTCCTTCTCTGTTAGAAATCTCACCTTCCTAGCTATGAGTTTCCATCAATTCTCGGTGCTGATGTTTGCTGAAGGTGAGATCCAAGCCACCACACTTTCTGAGGAGTTGAGGATCTTGGAGGTCCTGTCCAGCCTTCACAATTTTTGTGGTTCTATTTACAAATCAGATCTGACACAAGGATAAATCCATCCTGGCAAAATTTTATATGGAAAAAATCTGTAAATGTCTTGGCAAGGAAAAAAGACTTCACAAGGTACTCATATCTTATTAAACACCAGAAAACCCACATCGAGGGAGATGTAAAAGTTATAAACATCCCCAAATCCATTGCTGGGTGAGTTTTTTGGGAGACTTTGAGACACAGAAGGAGCAAGTAAACAAGCTGGGATTTTCCCCTCTGCATGCATGAACGTCTCCAGCACAGTGGAAAGCTTGATCAATAATTGAGTGAGAAGCCACGTGGCTCAGAGCTCTCACAAAGCACAGCCTGAGCATCCAATATTTATTTTCAAGCCTTAAATAATGCATTTGCAAATGCTTCTAACTGGATATTTTAAGGCAAACAAATTTATGTCATGAAAAGTTAATTGGCGAGAGCATCTCCGAAGGAAAATCACCAGCAACCATGGGAAACATCCCTCAGCTCTTCAACACTCAATTGATCCTGTTCTTCCTCACAAATTAGGGGGCAATTCCATAATTTCTAATTAAGGAATCATTTGCTATCAATTAGCCCATGTAAGTAGATTTTGCTCATTCCCCAAGCTAAATCACTTAAGCCCTGGCATTTCCTCCTCGCTGCTGCAGCGCAGCGGCCAGCGGAGTGGGAATGGGAGGCAAGGGATGCTTCCTTCAGCCATTTCCCAAGGGAGCTGGGTGGGATGGGTCCATCCCCACAGATTAATTCACCCTGTGGATGTGTGGCAGCTGCTGTAGGCAAACGGGGAAAAAAAGCCACCCGTTGTGCAGGGAGGTGGAGTGGGTTGGACTTTGGTGATCCAAGTGGTTTGCTTGCAACTTGGAATATTCTGTGGTGGGAGTTGTGTGGTGTGGAGGGGAAGGATATGTCACAGGTGGCCCTCAGAGGGGCCCTGGGGCTTGGGCAGGTGGAGCTATCACCGTTCAGGACAACTTGAGCTGGAAGTGAAGGGAATGAAGATGCTGCACTGCCTGCTCCCAGGCACTGCTTCATTCCAGAACACTGCTCAGCATGGGCAGGAGCTCTGGAGGAATGACCTTGGCCAGGGCTGGCACTTTCCCACAGGTGTTTGCTTCCACCTTGGCAGCAAATAAAGGGTTTGCTGTTAAATCCAGCACAGCTCCAACGCTGACATGTTCCCTCCCCACCTTGTCCTTCAGCCCCCCTGTTCCAAGGAATGAGTAAACACAGCCAGGGACATGAGGACTGCAGCTTCCAGTTTTCCTGCCCCAGCCTCATCCCTCAAGTTACAAACTTGGGGAGCAGAGCTGGCTGCAGCATCCCTAGCAACCCTGAGTACCCCAGCTCTGGGATGAGCTGCTGCCACATCAGGCTTCTTATAAAACCCAAAGAGATAAAGGTGAGATAAGATAAAATAAGAAAGGTTCATAACCTCTCATCACAGGACAAGATTTCTCATCTCCAGACAGGCTCTCCTGCCTCTGATGTTTATTTGCTCTTCAAGCCAGCATCCAGCACGAGATGAGTTGCCTCCACTGGGATTTCAACTTGGTCTGATCAGAAGAAATTGGTTTTGACAGCTTTGTGATGGAAACACTTTGGGCCAAACTCACCCCTGGTTGAAGCTCTCTGGGGTCCCTGGAGCTGGATTTGGCTCTGGCTGGCTGGGGAAATTAAAACCACGAATAAAAAGCCTGAAAACAGAGTAACCTGGATCCAAAAACAGGTAGCAAGGGATGGCTTAGCCCATAACAGTCTCAGGAGCTTAGAGGGTAATGGGGGGAGAGCCAGCAGCAGGGAGAGGCTGGCTGTAGCTGCATGAGCTGTGTGACGTTGATGTTATCCCCTCCAGGGCTTAGGCTGACACAAACACAGGCTTAAAAATCATAAACTAATCCCAAATGCTCCCATGCAGACTGAGCTGACCTGGAAGAACCAGTGCTACCACTTCTCCAGGAGTTATTTCTTCCTGGGCTTTAGAGAGAAGCAGGGTCATGCTGACACAGAGCCCTGAACACCCAAGTGTTGCTCCTCAATTCCTTTCTCGTGGCAAAACGTTTGGACTGAGGGAGGTTTCCCCAGCCAGCAAGATTTGCAGGAGGTGGGAGGAGTGGGGAAGCACAAATGTGCTTTTCATGCCTCGCTGCCCTCAGTTCAAAAGGTTTTCACCTCCCCAGGAGCACGTTCACCACTCCTATCTAGTCCCAGCAGCTCTCGTGCTCGTCAGGAGCTGGGACAAACAGGAAAGCATGGAATTACTTTGATCCCAGCCTTTAATATCTCAAGGCCTTATGTTACTCTTGGATTGTGGGAGCTTGATGCTGTCAACACAAGCTCAAGGATTTTTCCTCGGAGCTTGGTTGAGGTATCAGGCCCATTTGGATCCAGCTCCACCAACCCTTCTGATTTGGGTCCAAAAACTCTTTTTTCCTCCTTGGAGGGTGGGGAATGGTGAAAGATAAACATTTCTAAGGCAAAACTCCTCAGTTTTGCTTCATGGCTTTATCTTCAAGTAGACCCACACAAGAGGTAGTAGAATCCTGTATGCCTGTATCCATCCCAACCCATCCTAGATGGATATCCGGGCTGTGGTAGTGGCAAAAGCAGCCTGGATGTAGGAGCAGCTGGAATGAGATAGGGTTGCCACAGATATTTGCACAACAAAAACTAAATTTGGGATGAAAAGACCACTTCAAAAAATTTGTCAGCAATTACGTCCGAGCATCGTAAAACTTGAGAAAAGCATAAATCTGACAGGAATTTATAGGTTACAAAAATACCCTCATCTCAGTCTCCTTTTCATCCCTGTTTTTCTGCCCATAATTCACCCACTCGGGCTTCATTAAAGACTCCAGTAAATCATTCCCAGGGTCGGAAGCTCGCCAGTTTGCCTACAGCTTAATGGCACTTTCCACTTGACTCTCATTTTATTTGCTTCACACTGCAGGAAAATACTCCTGTCTGACTGACTTAAAATCAGTGGGAGGAGCATGGATAATGGGAATGGGAAGTTTAGCCCTGGCCCATTTTGTAATAACCACACTGAGGGCTCATGGACTTTTAGGATATACTTATTAAAACATATATAAAGTGGTATTTGTTATGTGTGTGTATATATTATACACAGCCCAGAGAAAGCTGTGGATGTTCCATGCATGGAATTGCTCCAGGCCAAGTTGGACAGGGTTTGGATAGTGGAAGGTATCCCTGCCCAGGGCAGGGGTGGAACTGGATGAGCTTCGAGGTCCCTTCCCACCCCAAACCACTCTGGAGGGTTTTTATGCACACTTACTTTAAAACAAATTAAATCCTCCCTGTCCCCCACCAAACCCAACAGCAGAGAACTGGACTTTTGTTCTTTTGGGTCACTAGTCTCTCTCCAGATCTCAACCAACACCTCTGGGACCTGCTGGAGCACCAGTTCAACAAATTCACATCCCCTGGTGGATTTCCCCAGCCCTGGAAAGGAGCTGTGACCCTCATGGACAGGAGAGAAAGAGTTCTTTTGAGACCTGGCAAAGATCATGATGGGCTTTCAGGTGCCCATATCACTCACTTTGAGACTTTCACTTGGTCCTGAAAAAGCAATTCAGCTCCCTGCTTTCCATCCCCACACACCACTCAAGTGGGCTTTGTGAAACTGGAATCAGGAGGGAACCATCAGAGCTGTCAAACCCTCAGCAATGCTCAGCCTCCCTTCTTCTGCAGGCTTTGCTGCACCAGCCTAGGGGAGCAGCAAATTTGGGTGATTCAGGGGCAGCCAGACTTTAAGCAGAGCGTGATCACCTCTCCTGATTAGTGCCATGCTTCACCGGCCTTCCTGACTAATTCACCATTAACACAACTCCTGGCTCTTTGGTAGGCAGACGTGGTGTATCATTTACTGAGTGCATAAAACTCTCCCTTGGGGTTTTTCCCAATTTTTTGGGAGTGGGAAGAGGGCTGACTGTGCAGCCCCAAAGCAGATCATGGTGTCCCGTGATGGAGCAAGGGCTGGCACACAAACAAGGAGCAGGAATGGCATCTCCACAGGACTAAAGGTATCTTGGTGCAAAGAAGCAGTGGGGTGCTCTTCCTCCACTGGTTTAGGAGAATCTCACAAGAAAATCAGGATTGCTCCCCTTCCCTCCGTGGCAATGTGGCTCCAAAACTTTGTGGCCCAAAGGGGAGAAGCTGTGGCTACACCTGGAGGCTGCTTCCTCTCTAGCCTTGTTCCAGGAGCCTGGATAGCTCCTTATCCACAGACAAGGGCTGCCAGCCTCCATTTCGGCTACCCCAGTGTCTTTCACAGGGCTCAAAGGGCAATTTTCAGTTTACAAACACTCATCTCCCGATGGAGCCTGCAACGGGGCACATTCATTGTTCAACGCACGTGGGCGGCCACAGGAATGCAGAAGAAATTGCAGAGTGGACCCAGGATCATGAAAACTCATTAATTCTTGGCTCCCTCACCGCTGCACAGTCTGGACTCTTTTTGGTTCAGTTTAATCTAATCTGCATTGGAAGAGCTGCCCCCGAGGAAGGGAGACTCAGGAACAACTGTTCTCCCAGCTTGGATTGTGATGTGATTTCCCAGAGAAGCCTTTTCCAAAGTGCTGCTCAAAATGATCGAGGGTGTGAATTTGTGCCCAGCACCTCTGAGCCCTGAGGTGAATCTGCTCTAATGACAGCAAAACTCATTTTCCCAGAAGGGGCAGGTACTAATGCTGCTTCACACGCAGTAAAGTTTTACAACTTGCTGTAAAAGGAGACACAGAGGTTGGTATTTTCCCCCCCAAAAAAATTCCCCATTCAGTAGTAGTCAGAGGGAGCTATTCCCCTGGGCTCCATCCACATCTGTGCTTTATAAATACCTGTCCTTGAGGTATAGATTCCCCATCCTTCCCCGAGTGCCCTGGACATGATCACAGACTCATTAGGCTTAAATTCCTAACGTGGACCAGAGCCAGGAGAGACTAAAAAGACTCATTTTGGATTCCCTCATCAGGTCAGGAAAGGAAAGAAAGCATCAATCTGTTGTTTTGCCCTTGCCAGGAGCCCCTTTCCTGCAGACTCCGGGTTGCACTCTGCCTGCAGAGAAAGGCCAAGGAGTTTCGGGATGCTGAATGCGATGCTATCCTGCCAGCTGTCCTCCTCAGGTGGTTTCGGGGTAAGAATTTCTGTGTAAGAATCAAACGATCCTTAGACTGTATTAACTGGAAGAGGGCAGAGCAGACCAAGACCCCCAGAGAGGGTGAACTGAGCCAGCAGCAGCCGCATCTGAACTATCCCTGCTCGGCGAGTCCCTTTCTAATGCTAATATCCTGCGGAGAAATCCTGCCAAGGAATTGCTCGCATTCCTCCCTGCAACAACAAACCCACAAGAGCCAAACCCCCGGCCCCCCACATCCATCCTGAGCTTGTGCTTGCTCCAGGCTCTACGTTCTGCTGGCCGTGTTCCCTTTCTCTCCCAAACACGCAGCCTGGCAGCTCAGCTCCCCAGGCAGTTTTTCCATGGAATTCGGTGCAGGGTGCACACCCATGCTCCTTTCCTACCGCATACCCCAGCTCCCTCAACCTCCCTTCCCTTCCAACTCACCTGCAAAGCCTCAAGCTGATGCTGGTCAGGAATTCCCGCAAGGAAAAAGGATCTGAGGGGGTTTCAGAGGTCTGAAGCAGGAGGAGGTCTGTATCCCCCCTTCCCAACGAAGTTGGGTTGGTCAGCAAGGGATGGGACCGGCCAAGGAGCAGCCTGGGAGCAGAGCAGAGAGCCAGGCAAGCCAGAGCAGTGCAGGGCTAGAATCACAGAACATCCACAAGGATCACAGAGTCCAACCCTGGCTCTGCACAGACACCCCAACACTCCCATCCTGTGCATCCCTGGGAGTGTTGTGCAAGTGCTCCCGGAGCTCTGGCAGGATTGGAGCTGTGGCCACTCGGGTTCAGCCCGGGTGGCAGAGGAGGAAGGTGACCTGAGCAGCCCTGCCCTGGCTCCTACCAGCATCACTTTCCACGAAGACCCTGCCTTAGGGGGCTCCTGCTTCAGCTACCACTGCTTCCCACAATCAGCTAGGAAAGCCTGGGTTCCTTCCTGGTGAGCAATTAACTGTAATTAACATGTAATTAGAGGGCTTCTATTCCATTGTATCCAACCAGTGTGATCGGAGCCACTAATCATGGCAAACCCCAGGAGACTGCAAGCCTGGGGTGAAGCTCTTTCACGAGTCCTACCAAATTCTAGCTCCTGATCCACAATTCCCTTCTCTAATTAGGGTACAGACACACAAAGAGACTGAGCGTCAAGTGGCTACAATGAAAGCTCCCTTTAAATATGTCTGCTTTTCCAACAGGAGCCATTCCTCGGTGGGCTGGAGCATGCTCTGGATTCAGATGAGCGAATTCCCACGTGAGGAACAATTACAAGATGAGCCCATGAGGACAATGCCATGGTCTGGGAGTGAGAGTGAGACACTGCACGTGGGCTCTCCATTGTAGCTTGATGGAAAAGCAGGAACAAAACCCAAGTCCTACTGAGCCTGTGTTCCAGTACAACTCTGAAAATAATTGTTCTGGAGGCAGATGAGAACATAAAGCAGAATGAAAACACTTTTATGTTGTTCAGGCACTTAATCCCAAGGAAGAGTCCATTGACAGAGCATGGCAGGGTGCACGGTGCTTATCAGCCCCTCAATTTTCTTTGGCATCACGGCCATAAACAAGAACAGAGCAGTACTGAGTCTCTGAAGTCCAGAAGAAGTCTCCTGACTTTGGGAGGACTCTGTAAACATTGGGGCAGACGCTATCTTAAAAGGCTCAATGCCTTTGATTATGTTCCCGTGTTAGTTTCCTCCATTTATTTTTGTCTCATCGTCTCTAAAGTTGGACTGTGTTGCCTGTAGAGAAGGTTGTGAACTGAAAAACCACCGTGCATTTCTTCTGTTGGAGCCTGAGCTCCAGCAGAGAAATTGGCACTTAGTTTGGATTTTGTCAGTATTCCCAGCCACAGGCTCAAAAGATGATATTTGCCTAATGGCAGAGCTGTTGTGGCTCTGCTAGTCCAAGGTCATGGGGAAGGCAGGATCTATCAGCAGACCTAATGTATTTTTTAACCCAGCGAAACCCTCAATCACCCAAAACAAAAAATTTAGACAGATTGGGCTTTCACAGGATCTGTCTTACTATGAGGGAGAAAAGATTTACATGACAGCAATTTCCCAGAAAGACTTTTAGACTTTAAAAGATGAAAGTGGAGATTGTTCCTTGTTCATGTGACTTCACAATCTGGGGCTTCCAGTGAACTTCAGGTTGGGCTGGGCACACAGCAAAGCCAATGAGGTGATGACACCTGTGTGACTCTGATGATGGCTGTGAGACTTGTGGGCTGGATAGAGAAGGATCTGTAGGTTGGGATGGTGTTGCACCGGTGGGCTGGGTGGAGGAGGATCCGTAGGTTAGGAAGATGTAGGACCTGTGGTTTGGGTGGTGTAGGATGTGTAGGCTGAGTGGAGATGAACATCTAGGTTGGGATGGTATAGAACCTGTGGGTTGGATGGAGAGGGACCTGTAGGTTGGGGTGGTGTCAGACCTGTGGGTTGGATGGAGGAGAACCTTAGGTTGGGATGGTGTAGGACCTTTAGGCTGGGATGGCATTGGACCTTGTGGATTAGATGGAGAAGGACCTGTATGTTGGGATGGTGTGGGTTGGATGGAGGAGGATCTGTAGATTGAGATGGTGTTGGATGTGTAGGCTGGGATGGTGTAGGAAGTGTGGGTTGGATGGAGGAGGACCTGCAGATTGGAATGATGTAGAATCTGCAGGTTGAGATGGTGTAGAACAAGTGGGTTGGGTGGTGCAGGATGTAGAGTTTGGGTGGAGAAGAACCTGTAGGCTGGGACAACCTTGTTGCTGCAGCTCTGGCTCTGAGCAGCTCATCAACACTGCTCTGGGAGCTCCTGTGCTTTGCTGTGACCTCTCTGGGCCAGGTGCCCTCTCCTGCAGCTGCTGTCCCCCAGGCCACCACACGGAGGCTGGGTTTGGCCGTGTGTCCCAAGAGGAATTGTGTCCCCCACCCCAAGACCCAGAGGACTGTCCCAGGGCCCTGCTGGTGGGATCACGCTCTCTCCAGACCATGGCAGAGTTCCCACTGCCTTCAGGGACAACAGGACCCAGCCATTGTCTGACACCTTTGATATTTTCTGTGACTGAGAGGAGCTATTTTTGGGCTGGGAAGGTCAAAGTCGGAGCAAGCCGGGGGAGGAGGGTGGACAACTTCAAAGCCCAGCTCTGAACCCACGTGGAGACATCCAAAGCACCGCTGAGCAGCCTCACTTTAAAGGAGGATCCTGAACTCTGTTATTATGGTGGAAAGATCTTTCCAGAAGGTTTCATAACCCCCAGAGGGCCTCAGCCACTTGGCTTGGTCCTTCTCTGCTGTCAATTCAGCCCCATCTCCTCACCCCAGGCTGAGTGTTGTCCCCTGCATGCTCTGAGGATATTTGGGATATCAAGGCCATTAAACTCTTTCCCAAAGGAAATCACAGCCTGTCCCGCTGGCTCAACCCTGCTACTCGCTATCTCTTGCATTAATTAATGTTTGCCATTAAGCACACACTTGATAAGCTAACAGAGGGAGGAAAACATCCCTCGCAGCCATCAGCCCCACAATTGGCATGTCTGCTTGGCTGAGCCCTCTTTACTCCATCCAAGGAACGATTATTAGGAGCATAAATTTGCCTGGAACATCAAAAGCCACCCGTCCCTCCTGTTTGCTATTGGCACCTGGAGGAGTCACGCCAGCAATCTGAGATGTCCAAAGGAGCTGACAAGGCAGGAGGGAAGGGGGAAGGGAAGCTGTTTCTTTCCCATTTTTTTTTGTGCAAGAGAGATGTCAAAGAGAAGTCTTTTCACTGAGGAGGGTCTGTCAGCTGTGAAGTGTTGATGTTTGGAGTGGGTGTGCCAAATACCTGCTAAAAAAACAGGGCTGGCTTTGCGGGGGGCTGATCTTGGTGGAAATGGAAAGGAAAAAGGAAGGAGACCAAGCATCTTTCTTGGGCAGCAAAATTCCATGAACCTGTCCAAGACTTACCAGCAGCAGCAGACCTTTCTGCCTAGAGGATAAGTAGAAAAACACGTGAGAGGTCCCGTTAAAAACTTATCCATCACTTCAGTGCTGATGTGTTGAAGGTGTGGGCTCAAGAACCACACCACCATCACTGCCCATCCTTTTCCTTATTTCCACAGCTGACACACCCCTGTGCCTCTTCTACCTCCGAAAATGTCCCTGTCCTTTTGGCAATACCAAAATAAACTCACACATTTGCCAGATATATGAACAGTTACCCGGGTACAGCTTTGGGAAATACTAATAGCCAGAACTTTTCCCTTGGGAACTTAATTCCTAGGAAAATTGGTTCTCCTGACTCTGCTTTAAGCACACAATTAACATCACAGAGGTGGGTGCCAACAAAGTCAAGGCAAAGACAAAGTCAAGGCAGGTCTCCAGATCTCACCCAGTCCATCCAGGACCTACATCTTCCCAGGGAATGCCAGGACAACGTGCCAGGAGGACCCTGCTCCAGTTGGGTGGGAAGCACATGTGACCATGAAACGGGATTTGGGAGTAAGGTGAACAAGAGTTGGATTATCTGGAAGGAATTAATTTTATTAGGATGGAATGATAGAAACTCAGAATCATGGAATGGTTTGGGTTAAAAGGGAACCTTAAAGCTCATCTCATTCCAGGGCAAGGACACCTTCCACTATCCCAGGTTGTCTAACCTGGCCTGGGACACTTCCAGGGATCCAGGGGCAGCCACAGCTTCTCTGGGCACCCTGTGCCAGCCTCCTCACCCTCACAGGGAGGAATTCCTTCACAATATTCCATCTAACTTTATCGTCCCTCAGTGTGAAGCCTTTCCCCCTTGTCCTGTCACTCCCTGCCCATGTCCAATGTCCCTCTCCAGCTCTCTTGGAACACCTTTGGATGCTAATCTCTGTTTTCAGCTGGGGGAGATAGTCTGTCTCTCCTCACATCCATAAATCCTGTGAACTCAGCCTTGTCTGAAGGCGAGGCCCGCTTCCAAAACCTCTGTGAGATGCCTGGTGAGCAAGAGGATGGGGAAGGTGAAATTCTCTCCAGCCTCAGTAAGAGCAGGGCTGAACTTGGCCTGGTTTTGACCACGCTCTTTCCCGCTGCTCAGTCATCACTGCAAGAGGATTTTTGCCTTGGTCTGGACACAGACATGAAGCCTTCCCTGAAAAATCTCTCCTGGGAGGTGTAAATTGGGAATTGGGTAGTGGGTTAATGGTTTGACTCGATGATTTTAGATGGCTTTTCCAACTGAAAGGATTCCATAGTTCTCTGGATAGCACTGAGGTTACTGCAGCCCAGTAACTGCAGCATGGTTGGACCTCTAGGGACAAATTCACCCTTCATGGGCATCCTGGCTTTGAAGCAATAAAACAAAGAGTTTTTGGGCTGTGAAAAAGAAAAATCTGATAAGCACAACTCTTATTAGAAAGCATGGAAAACTACTCAGCACAGAAGTGGTGAAGTGGGGTTCCCCACCCCTTATCTCAGCAGCCTTCCTGAGGGCTCCTTAATCCCATGGGACAGCTCACATTCCTCAGTGATTTGCTGAACTGTGGAGTGGATTCATTTCCTGGAGGATTCACATGCTTGGCAAGGGAGGTTTAAGAGCAGTTTCTTCTTTTATTGCATTTTTTCACTCATTGTTCTTTAGCTTGCTAATAAATAAGTGCATTCCAGGGGCTTGAGATCACATAAGGGAGAAGGAATGAAGGTAGGAAATGAAAACACAAAGGGGAGCAGAGCCACAGACAGAGGCTTTGCTCCCTGGCTTATTTTGTGGCAAATTTTCCAAATTCCAGGCTTTCAGGATTATCTGTCTCAGGATTATCATGACTCAAGCAAACATTCGTTGAGCAGGTAAAATATCTCGATGCCACAGCAAGGAAAGGTGAAAATAGATTTGAGTAAAACCTTGTTTCTATTATAAAAATAATAAACTTTTCAAATATTTAGTAACAAGTAATGGAATTTCTTAGGAGACGTCAGTGCTCCATTTCTGGCTTTGGTAAGAAGGGTGAGAGACCTGGCATCAGCTCTCAATTTCAGCATCTCTGATGTACAAACCCACCAAAAAAAGGGAAACTTTTATAAATGAAGGTTTTGAAATCCTAACAGACTGCAGAATGGAGGGCAGGTGTATTCGAGTTTAAATTAAAAAGTATTCTACGTCTTTTATTTATGGAGAAGTCCTTTACCAACGTGAAGAGCAGCGAACCACCACCTTCCTAGAGGTTGGAGATTAAGCTCTAAATGAGTTTTTAAAACAAGGTAAACTCCCTTGCTCCAGGGCACGAACCAGTGAAGACCTGGAAGAAACCTCAGCCATGCACAGTCATTCCCTGCCTGCCTGCTTCCAAGATTTTTATCCCTTTTTTTGCAGGCTGGCAATGCCAACAAACTGCGGGGATCGAAGAGGTATCAAACTATGGATCATTGTGTGTCTATTTCTAAAGATTCCTCAGAAAGGCTCCTGGAAAAGCACACTTCACTGAGTTTTTTGTCTGCTGCTCCTCTCATGTGTCAGCTAATGAGCTGCCACAGCCCCAGAACGGGGCCAGGCAGCTGCTTTATTTCAGTGAAATGGGACGTGAGAGCAGGGTTGTGGCACCTCCACCTCCAAACCAACAGCGAGGTATTGATTACCGAAGGAAATCAATTAAGTTTGGGCCTGGAATTGGCAGTGGGTTCAATCCTGTAAGAGCAGCAGGGTTATTCCTAAACTGAAAAGGAGGTGAAGGCTTAATTACCTGGCTGAATCCAGGCCTGCCAGCGTGGAGAACTCGGGTGTTGAATGTCAGCATGGAAGCAGATTCCTATGGCTGGTTACAAATCACTGGGATTTATAATCACTTTATAGTCCAGGAATGCTGACAGCTTTAAATATAGCGCCGTGCCTGTGATAAATTGCTGGCATTTTTTTCTTGTTAGCCTTTTGTAACTAAATTTAAGGTATCCATTTCAGCGTGATCCAATTATGGAAGCGTGGTCAGGAACGGCTCCCCATGCAAGAGGCCACATCTATTTTTGCCTGCGAAGCTTAAGTCTGCATTTCTGAGCTCATGATTTATGGCAGGCTTTAAATTAATAATGAGACATCCATCCAGAGGCAAATATTTGTATTTGGAGAACCATTCAGGCCCCAGCCAAGGCTGCCTGAGCAGCCAAGGATCAGTTACAACAATGCCCACACAGATCCTATTTCAAACATCACCTGGCCTTGCACAATTAGCATCAACTCCTCCTTGCTAACGAGAGCCTGAAATTAATGGCATGTCAGCTGAAACTATTGAAGCACCAAAGATTCATTCCTGAGACCAAGAAAAAGGCCGTATTTCAGCTAAATTTCTGCCGAGCTGCACCCTCACCTCTGTTGCTGATGGATAAACTTCCATAAATATTTCCAGAGACAAAATGCAGGTGTCCTTGTGGGATCAAGCAGGCAGCGGAGCAGGCACAGATGTGAGCACACAGGCAGACCCACGGAGGGTGCAAAGCTAAGGGGGAGAGGGATAAACTCTCTGCAGGCTGTTACCTAGCAAAGACACGAGTTTGGGGATGTTTGGAGCCATCACTTCTCCTGCGTTAATCTATGGAAAACACACTGATTTCCTCTGGAAAGTGCCTGAAGACCTGCTGGTGGCAGAAGCCCAGAGCCAAATGCTGTTACCGTGGTCAGAGTTCAAGAAACCTCCTGCAATTAGTCCTGACTAGAGCAGCTTGTCCTGGAGACAAGGATTTATTTATTTTTAAACAGATGGGGCTGTTGCAGCTTCAGGTTACCTGTGGAAATTGCAGCTCCATTTTCTTCCTCTCAAGTCACCACAGAACAGTTTAGGTTGGAAGGGACCTCTAAAGGAGCTGGAAGATGCCATGAGGAGTCACGGCAGTACCCATGGACAACTTTTCCTGGCTGGTTTTGTGAGTAGAGGGTTGTGTTGCCTGCTTCGTGATCACATATTAGAAGTTCCTTTGTGGAAAGAGTTGTAAATCCCTGGCACAGGCTGTCTGGGGTGGTGGTGGAGTCAAGATCCCTGGAGGGACTTAAAACACATGTGGATGTGGCACCTGGGCATGTGGGTTAGTGGTGGCCTTAGCAGTGCTGAGGGAATGGTTGGATTCAATGATCTCAGAGGGTTCTTCCAACTGAGATGTCTGCAACTGCCTGAGCTGGGCTGCCCTTATGGCTGAGGGCAGCTGAAGATGCTCTCTGATCCATCTGTCCCAAAGGAGACACGGGACAAGTGCTTGCTGAATGTCCCACCATGGCCAGTGGCGGCACAGAGAGCAGGATCTGGGTGTCCCACACTGATCCCTGTGCCATCCTTCCTTTCAAAAAGTCCATTTGCTCCTTGGCTTGGCTCAGCCTCCATCTGGAGTAAAGCTCCTGGTGCTCACCTTGGGCACCCTGGGAAGCAGCACCACTAGTGGACATTTCTATCATAATTAATTTGATGACACTTGGAATCACATCTGTGTGTTCCCCTCCATTGATTTGGGACTATGGAAGAGTTCATCTGCTGTATTCCTCCTCCTTTTTCTCTGGGAATGACCAGCTTCCTTTAAGATACTTTTCCATGTCTGCATGGCAGGAGGTTCCTTGGGAAAAATTATGTAATCCATGGAGGTTTTACCTTGTTTGCCTGGCAGCCCAGCAGGAATGTGAGCACCGCACAGCCTCAGCTGAGCCTCTCCAGGCTGCAGCAGAGATTAATTAAGTGGTGAGTAAACTCCTCTGCCCAGCCTAGCAGCCAGAGTGGAAAGCTGAGCCTAGCAGGGAAGGACAACAAGGCTGTGAGTGATGGGGATCGTATGGAATCCCAGACTGGGTTGGGTTGGAAGGGACCTCAAAGCTCATCTGGTTCCACCCCTGGCAGGGATACCTTCCACTATCCCAAGGTGGTCTAGATTGGTTATTATGGAAATTTCTTCTCTGAAAGGGTGGGCAAGCACTTGACCAGACTACCCAGGGCAGTGGAGTCCCCATCCCTGAGGGATTTAAAATCCACATGGATGTGGCACTTGGGGACATGGTTGGTGGTGGCCTTGGCAGTGCTGGGGGAATGGTTGAACTCTGATCTTAGAGAGCTTCTCCAGCCTTAAGGCTTCTGTGATTCAATGATTAAAGGTCCCTGCTCTGCTCTGAGCCCATGACCCTCAGCACACATCAGGGTGAGAAAACAGCAATGCTGAAAGCCCCTGGCCTGGGTTGGAAGATCTGTGAGGAAGGGATTTCCAGCAGATCCCAGCCTACCTGTGGCTGTGTCCCATCCTCTATGGAGAAGCACATTTTTGAGGCACCTGGAAACGCAGCCCTGCCTTCCAATGCTCATCTCCTACACCTTACATGGCTCAAAGCCTGCTCTGAGGTGTCCTGCACCTAGGAAAACTCAGGAGAGCACCGTGTTCCCAGAGATCCTGGGGCCAGCCCCTCTGGAGAGTGCTGCATTTTCCTCTCCTTGTGTTTCACCCTGTGCAGGGACCTCAGCCAGGCAGGGAGTTTATCCAGTCTGGGAAAGATTCCCCTGCTCCAAAATGCAGCTGGCTGGTGGGGAGGGACCCATTGGCTCAGAACTCCATTCCTGTCTGCAAAGCAGGGGCAGAACTGCCCTGGGGTGTCCCCAGCTGACCCCAATCCGTTGGATATAATTCATTAATCACTCCTCACTGCTTATTAACATCATTAATGCAGCAGAGCCCACAAGTCTTCACCACTTCTTCACCCTCCATCTGTTCACGGATCGCTCCCTGTTTTTCACACTGCCTCATTCCCACAGCGCTGAACCGAATGTTCTTCCCTCCCCTCCTTCCTCACCCTGTCTGGTGACAACCTCAAACACTCAGTCTGGTCTGCAGCAAGGTCAAAATTATCTGACAGACTTGAAAAGAGGGGTGAGTCTTTGCTACAAGACAGCCTGGCACTGCCGGAGGGGATGGATGACAGCAGCAATTTTTTTTCTTTCACACAGAAATCTGAAATATGGGAGTTTTTCTAGCTGGTTTGTTTGGGTTTTTGTTTTTTGTTTTTTTGTTTTTTTTTTTTCTGAGGTGTTTCTGAGGTGATGTTTTTGCTCGCCAGCTTGTTTGAGGGTTCAACTAGAAGCTCACTTGGTGTCACTGCCCTGATTTTTAATGTGTCCATCCCCAGTGAAAAGTCATGTCAAACCAAGTGTGATGCTTTTCCATCCCCTTAAGGATTATCTGAGGGTTTCTCACCTCTGCCCAGAGCCTAAACTCAGCAGCACTGGAAGAATACACCCAGACAAGCTGCAAACTTCGCAGGAATGATATTAAAGAGCAAAAAACCAAAGACACCTGAGGGCTGGAGGGATCCCAGATCTCTCTGACTCTGGGGCACAGGCAGCTTGGAGCTGCAGTGCTGAGCCCTGCTGTGATTTTCAAACAGCTCATTTATTCTGTCCTCCCTGACTGCTCGGCTCTGCAATTATTTGTCCTTGGTTTTGCCAGCTCAGGGCACGCAGCCTTTGCTTTTCCCCTCACAAATCTTGCTGTGCAAGGGGTAGAACGAGCCCTGGCAGCTGGGTCAACTCTTGCAAGAAATCCAAGGCTTCAGGGGGCATTTACAGAACCCTGCTTGCTTTTAAAATGGTCTTTTTCCTGACTCTTTGTGGCTCCTGGTTGGACCAACCACCCCATAAAACCCAGGCACCAGTCCAAGGCAGTCTGCAGCACAGACCCAGACTGGGCTTAATTTTCAACTTGCAAAGCGAGTGGCCTGGGGTGACTTTATGATGCTGAATTGTATCCCCATCCATCTGTTTAGCCCAGAAGTGAGTTTTGCACCTTTAAAACTAGATCTGAGAGTGAAGCGGGGGGAGAAGGAGAAGCTGTGGAATGTCTGAGGCAGGTGTGTTCAAAAACACTGAGATAAGAGCTTCAGTTTTCCTTCCCATGGACTGTGTTTTTTGCAGCACAGACAGTGGGAGAGAGCTCTCCTTTGCTTTTTAGTTAGTTAGGGTTTTTTTTTGTTTTAGCTAGCTGAAGCAGGAAAAATCACTGAACCCTTTCCTTTGGGGAAGAGATTTTCCATAGACATGGCACAGGCTTCTGCTGGAGCCCAAGGGAAGCCCTGCTAAGAGCATCCCAGCACAGCTGCAGCACAGCCAAGGAGGTTTGCAAGGACTGGGGAAGAGCAGGGATCTGTCAGCGTTGGGTCTTTCCAGCTCAGGGATGCAAATCCTTCCCCACTGCACACTCAGAGCGTTGAATTTGGCCTAGGGAGCGTTTATGAGACAGCCCCAGGGCTGTGTGCCGAGATGATGCATGAATGGTGATAACCCAGGGCCAGTTCCATGGAATGGGGCCAAAGGAGCCCTTCCAAGGGCTGCAGGAGAAGCTTGACCTTGAATATGGCTGAGACACTGCCACGAGAGCTCACGCTGCCCCCTCCTTGTGATAGAAACAGTTTTTCCCAATAAACAGCAGCTGCAAGGAAGAAAAAAACCCCACAGAATAATTTCTACCCCAAGATCCCCATATTTCAGTAATTTCAGCACCAAGAAAGATTTAGGTGACATCTAATTTTGGGACAACATCTGCCCCTGGGGACCAAACCCTTTCAAACTACTACAGAAACTTCATTATTCCAACAAATCTAACCCTGATAAAATCCCAGTTTCCTTGGCATCTGGACAGTTGAGGAGGGTGAGGGGATAAAAAACCCCAGCAGATGCAGAAAGCAAGCAATCAGGACAGAGTTTATTTTAATAAACTCTTGTGACTGCAATAATCTCAGCTCTGATTAGCACTGGAGATTAAAAAATGTAAATATTTACCAGAACATCTTCAATATCCTCGTGGAGTCAAAAGGGCAGTTTCTGCATGCAGCATGTCAGAACTACTTGCTCTGGCAAACTCTCTCAGACAACTGTGGAATTATGCAAAGAGCTCCAGCATAATTAATTATATTCATTACAAAGCCAAAATATTGGAGTTTTATTTGCTTTCTGTTCCAGCTCTGAGTTCTCTCTGCTTTCTGCCTCTTCTGTGAGACTCCTACAGCTCCTTTTAACAAAAGCTGTGATTCCCACTTGGCTCGAGGAGCTGCATTTAATGAAAACTAATGAGTTGCATGATGCCTGCAGTAAATTTGGGCTGCCAGACCTCCTCTAAGTCCCTTCAGGAGGGATGTCTTTGCTTCTCCTTCATTTCAGCAGTCCAGAGAAGCTGTGGCTGTCCCTGGAAGTGTCCAAGGCTAGGTTAGATGGGGCTTGGAGCAACCTGGAATAGTGGAAGGTGTCCCTGGGCAGGGAGGTGGAATGAGATGGGCTTCAGCATCCCCTCCCACCCAGGCCATTCCATAATTCCATGATTTTGTAAGCCTGGGACACAGTGTGACTTGCTCTGCAGTGGGGGAACATCTCTGCCCTGGGTTGCTGGCGACACTGGTTCCCAGTAAGCTCTGGATGTAGCACATCAAAAGCAAACCAGTGTCCTGGCTCCTTCCCCAGCTTGCCAGGCACCTTGTTTGAAGAGGCTTAGAGCTGGTCTTAATTAACAGAGGTGCTGTGAATGGGCTGGGGCCTGTCCTGCCCTCAACAACAGGATTACATCTCAATTAACTCACCCTGGGCAAGGAGCCTGCAGTGTGTGTTTGGGGCAGGCTGGGAATTTGAGGTGAGGCACAAGGAGCAGTGTCTCTCTGCTGACACATGCCCATCCTCTGCTGCCTTCCCACCATTCTGCTCTGTTCCCACCTTTCTTCTGCTGCCTTCCCACCTTTCTGCTGTGATCCCACCTGTCTCTCAATGCACAATTCCCAGTGTTGGTACTGAGCACAAGCAGGAGGTAATGGTGCCACAGGTGCCACAGGTGCCACCTGCCCTTTGGTCCAGGTCTCCAAACCCACCTTCCAGGGCCATTCACACCTACCCAGGATGGAGGGCTTGGAGCTGCTGCTTTTGCTGCTGGGGTTGGGTCACTCTGGATCCTGGACCCAGCCTGGACACGCAGCACGTGGAGATAACGGAGCAAAAAACATCATCCTTGTGCCCTTGGACCCGAGTTTTCTCCTCCTTGTCCCCCTTGTGCCTCAGTCCCACAATGCCAAATTTAAAATCTCAATGTGATTGGGTCTGCTGCTGATGCAGAAACCCCATTGTTGGACTAAGGAGGAATGGAAGCTGTGCAGTGAGGGAGTGACAGAGAACAATAAATCCAAAGAGGCTTTTTATTGCTTTAAAAAACCCCAACAAGATGCCATGGGCCTGGGTGAGAGGAAGGAGGGAAGTTTCCCTCCCTTCCAGAGGGTGAGAAATGCCAGCAAGGGCCTTTCCTGGACACACAATCAATCCAACCTTGTAATTGTGGTTGTTAAATCATGCAGTGAACCAAGATGTGGTGGTGAATTTGGAGCAGGAGAGGCTTCTTTGCTTTCCCTGCCTCCAATGAAGGGAAAATTCTTGCTTTTTTGGGGCAGCAAGGGTGCTTGGGGGGCTCAGGAAGATCCAGATCTTGTGCTGTGGTTTTGCTCTTAGAGAGTGGAAGTAAAAATCAAGTCAGAGAGATGGGGTGCAATTCTTAATAAGCATTAAAATCACCAGCTTGCTGGGTTTGGGGCAGAAACCACAGCTGAAGGGCAGCCCTGCAAATCGTCCTGCTGAAGAACCCACCAGCTGTAAAGTGCAGGGATGGCAGAGTTTAAAAGAAAGAGCAGGAATCACCACCTCTTCCTGACATCCTTAAGGCATCAAATAAAGAGGAAATAAAATTTTTCTTTTTGGATACATAAAAATCTGTTTTGAGTTGAGCTCATTTCAAGGCAAGCAGAACAAGAAGGGGCCGAGCACGATGAGTTCACACAGCCACTGCTAAAAATGGGGGGTTTGCTGTCAGAAACCATGAAACAAGAAGCCAAGTGGGATTTTTTTTTTAACTTGCTCTGTCCCTGGATCCCTTCCCACTCCAAGCCTGGGGCTGAGCCTCACAGCAAGCCAACCATTTGATTTGGCAGACGTGCTCGGGCCAGGCCCGCCTTTTAAGTAGTGCTGAAAAAGAAAATACACAGCTCCACAAGACAAGAGGAGCAGCTGTTCTTGAGAGGCAGGCGGGAGGGACAATGAGTCTCCTCACGCCAGGAGGAATCGGCTTTTCCTTCCCACCCAGCCAGCGGAGGAAGGGCCAGGCCCGCCATGGCGCTCAGAGTAAACAGAGGTGAGCTGCTAAAGTTGTCTCCGGGCCCAGCCCTCGAACAATGAGGCCCAGAGGGAAATGGAAAAGCAAATATTGATGTCTTGCCCCTGAGAAAAGAGAACAATGCTGTCGGGTGGACACCACCTTGATGGCTTCCTCCTCCCTTGTGCTCTGAAATATCACCTCAGGAGCTGTCATTTCTTTGGATGGAGCAAGGGAGAGCTGCGGGCACCCTGCTGCCTGCTTTTCCCATGCCAGAGGGATGGATGGCTTCATTATAAACCTATTGCTATGTCCCCCTTCCTCCAAAGCCAGGCTTCTCCTCGTGAAGTAAAACTCAGAAGACACAAGGGCCACTTTGTGAATCCCAGCAGCTCAGTGACACCTGAACAAGGAAACACAGGCACCCAAAACCTCTTAAACCTGGCAGGAAGGGTGAGCAAAAGCCTAGGGACCAAAAACAGGGAACATTTCACAGATGAGGGCCTGGCTTGTTGTTCGCTTTATCTCTCCAATGGGGACAAGCTGGGAGAGCTGGATGTGCTCACCTGGAGAGACTCCAAAGAGACCTTCCACTGTCCCAGGCTGCTCCATGCCCCAATGTCCAACCTGCTCTTGGACACTTCCAGGGATCCAGGTGTGCCCTGTGCCAGCACCTCCCCACCTCAGAGGGAAGAATTCCTGCCTAATACCCAATTTCTTTCAGTTTGGGACAATAATTTCATAGTCTCAAACCTCTGTAAATGAAAATAGAAAGGTGGAAGGTGACCCAGCCACTTATTTTGTAGTTGCTCTGGTGTTTCTTCCAACTGAAATGGCTTCAAAATGAAGTGGAGTTGGCTTAGATGGGATAGTGGGAAGGAAATCCTCCCTGTGAGGGTGGGCAGGCCCTGGCACAGGGTGCCCAGGGAAGCTGTGGCTGCCCCTGGATCCCTGGAGTGCCCAAGTCCAGGTTGGATGAGGCTTGGTGCAGCCTGGGACAGTGGAAGGTGTCCCTGCCCATGGCTTTAAGTTCACCTCCAACCCAATCCATTCCATCACTCCATGAGTAAGTAATGGAGTCCATGAGGAAAATGCCTCTCCTGGCTTCACCAACAGCCCCTGTCAGGATCTCTGGGGCAGGCAGGTGACCAGGAATTGCAATGGAGATGCAGACCAGGTTCCTTGGGCCCCCTCTGGGCTCACTGCTGGGGGAGGAAGGCTCCCACTCCCTCTGTACCTCCCCAGACATGGCTGGGCTCTCCTAATCCTTGCCTAATTGCTCCAGAGGCAAACGAGAGCCAGGAGAGGAGAGGAGAGAGCCCTTGTGCTCGGCCATTTGATTGGGGAGGTTGCCATGGACACATAATTAAAGCTTCCCTCTCCTCTCTCAGAGGCTTTGCTTGTGCAGGAGCTGGGTTGCAGCACCTGGGGCTTTGCAGCTCTTGCTGCTTCCAAAGCGAGGTGTCCTCTTGGAATGGGGCTATTCCAGCAGCCCTGGGAGGGATGTGCCATGGAGTGTTGCAGGCAGGTAGAGAAATCACAAAAGAAAAGTCTTATAAAATATGGATTAAGCCCTGCTACTTTAACTAAGCTAACACACAGTTTGCAAGTTCCTGTGTGAAGCTGTTTTGAGAATGAGAGGTTCATTAACACAACAACCTATTCTAAGGGTGGAAAACAAATGCACCTGCAATAACAAGGTATTTATCCCATGAGAAGCAGTAAAGAAAATTTGTAAAGCATTCAAGAATAGAGAGATTTGATGGACAAGTAAAATACCTTTTACTAACCTGGCAAGAAAGCTATTAACCAATTAAAGTTGGACACGAGGTCTGTAAAAACTGTATAAAATGAGTTGTGAGAATAAAGAATTGGCTTTTCCTGCATGAAGAAAATGGAGCCAAGGCTCATTTATTACAACAATGTAAAAATGTTTGTTTTCTTCAGACAGCTGCAGTTCCTGTAGCTGAGCAGCAGCCAGGGATGTCCCACCCTGTCCTTTAGTCCCTCTCCTCCAGAGCAGCAGGGATAAGGGCTGGTGGTCTCCCAGGACACAGTGCCATGGAATAATGGGATGGGTAATGCTGGAAAATCTCCCAGATGATCAACTCCAACCTTTAACCAGTGTCTGCTGGATCATGTGGCCACATCTGTTCATTTTTTGAACATTGCAGGGATGCTGACTCCACCACTGCCCCAAAGCCTGACTGCTCCTTCAGTGAAAAAACTTCTTCTAATATCCAACTCGAACCTTCGCTGGCATAGCTTGAGGCCATTTCCCCTTGGCCTATTGGTAGTTTTTCCTGGGAGAAGAGGCCAGGGACATCAGGTGGAGAAGGGGCTGGGATGTGCACAGGTATCTCTCTCTGCTTCTTCACAACACACTGCATTTGAGCTCTTCTGTCTTGCACAGAAGGAAACTCTTAAAACAGAATTGTTTTTTTCCTACCTTTTCACACAGGTAGCTGAAAGGTCAGGGGGTTTTTTGTGGTTTCTTTTTTCTTTTTTCTTTTTTTTTTGTTTTTTCTTTAATAAACCTCCCAGCGTGGATGAATCACTGTTTTATCACTCCATCTCTTACATTTTTCCCCCCAAATGGCACAAGATAAGTTGTAACTTATTAAAATCAGAGGAATAGGCTGGAAAGCCTCACCCGCAGCAAGGGTTTCTTTCCCTGCATAACAGTCAGTAAATTATGCTCTACACTGTAACGGAGCAGGTTCATTAAATTGTGCCACTTTGATGTTATCTCTTGGGCTGAGCTGCAGGAAAGTCTGGGGAAACACGTGACACTTCTGGGGGAAAACACTTGTTTTGTTCATTAGTATGCATTAAAGCCTGGCTGCCTGGGAGCCAGGCATCACCAAGTCAATAAAGCAGCTCTAATTGCAGGTGAAAGGCAATATCCACCCTAACAAGGCAGCTGTGAGCCATCCTCAAGCTCGGGTTTTCTTGCAGAGACCTCCAGCAATGGCCCTCATGGCCAGGTGCTGCAGCCCAGGGGCCAAAATTCATCGCACCAGCCCCTGACAGAGCTTTGTGTGACACAAAGTGCTGCAGGTACCAGCTCAGGGAAGCCCTGGAGTGAGAATTCTTGTTGGGAATAATGTGTTGGTACACCAGGGAAAAGGGACTGGCCACCTCCTGAAATGTTGGGGAAATGAGAAATTATGTCTTTGGGGCAAAGACTTTGGAGAAAAATGGTGCAAACCCACTCTTTCCTCTCCTTCCTGAGCTGTGGAAAGGGGCTCATCCCTCTGGGGCAGGCAGGCACTAAAGGATCCTCTTTTCATATGGATGGGAGTGTTAGCATTTAAAAAACAGCCTAAATCCCACTGATACTCATTACAGTGGAGAAGTCCGATCTAAGCCTTGAAATAATTGAACTTGTCTCTTGATATCTCAATTCCAGACTATGGTGGGGAGAAAAGCTGGAGCTGGCTGTGACAAGCAGCTCCAGCCTTCCCTGCTCCTGGTCAAAACCTGAGGGTTGATTTTTAATGACGACGTGCAGGTAGACAAGATAATTTAGCTCAAACAGGGAAGGTGGTGAGGAGAGGAGCGCAGAGGATCAGCATCTTGGATGAAGTTCTCACCTGGCAAAGGTGAAAGGACAAGGAAAGGTGCTGTGAGAGAGACCAAGGAGGCACAACTGGTGGGAGAGATAAGTGGGGAATGGTGAGAATCTCTCCCACATCCAGGGTGCAGGGTGAGGATAGGGCTGATACTCCCCCACCCAAAACACTGTGCTCATCTCAATGTGCCTCCTGTGTTCCCAGAAAATGCAGATGTGATGTGCCTGTTCTCTGATGGATATCTCTCATCCCTGCAAAACACTGCAGACTGCTTCAATAACAAACATGGGAAAAAGGCAGCTCTATTACCATTTCCCATCTCTTTATATAACAATTTGTTTTGCAGCCTGATTGCCAGCAGCAGAAGCAATTTTGCCATCAGCTTCGCGGAGTCTCCCTGCTGGAAAAAAATAAAAAATAAAAAAACAACAGCAAAAAGAACATTAAGAGGCTGCACGGTCAAGTGCTCTGATATTAAATTGTGCTGAGGCAGAGATTGCCTCCAGCAGCAGAATTCTGGGAGTTTTACATGGATCCTCAGCATTTCCCATGAGCAGAGACAAGTGGTGGCAACATTCCCAGCACACCCGTCCTTCCCCAGCCTCCTTCCCAAGAGGGCTTTGTCCTTGCCCTGCCCAGCTCCCGATTTCTGCAGGATCCTGGAGGTCGCTGCACCTTTTGAGCACAAAACCTTCACACATCCCATGGAAAATGTGGAAAAAGCACATATCCAGAGCTGGAAAACTGCTGAAGCCTGCAAGGTTTAAAATTAATGTGGGGAGCAGCAAATGGAGGTGATGTGGCTGATCCTCATGGGGGAAAGGTGATGGCTGTAAGGTAATCAGAAAAGTAATCAGGCTGTACTGGCTTCCCTGGGAAAAGTTGGGATGCAGGCACAGTTTTACTCTCCAAGTGTGCTGTCCCAAGGGATACAGCTCAGTTGATCAGGCTTGTGATTTTCCTCTTCAAAGCCACCCACAGCTCCTCTGGGGGGAGGTGATGGTGGAGGCTTGTCCCAGATTATCTCCTCCCATCCCACAGCTTCCCCAAACCTCTGGCAAAACCCAGCTCTCCATCTCCAAAGGGTTAAAATCAACAGAGCTCAGAGCCCCTTCCAGGGCCTAAAGGACCTCCAGGAGAGATGGAGAGGGACTGAGGACAAGGGATGGAGGGACAGGACACAAGGAATTACTTCCCATTGCCAGAGGGCAGGGATAGATGGGATGTTGGGAAGGAATTCATCCTTCAGGGGTTAATTCCTTCCACCCATCAGGGTGCCCAGAGCAGCTGTGGCTGCCCCTGGATCCCTGGAGGTGTCCCAGGCCAGGTTGGACAATGGGGCTTGGAGCAGACTGGGACAGTGGAAGGGGTCCCTGCCATGCGGAACAAGACGATTTTGAAGGTCCCTTCCAACCTAAACTATTCTGGGATTCTGTGAGTCTATTTCAGTGCACCAGAGATCCACGCTTTTGGAAACCTCTGCAGATTCCCCAATCCCAGTCAGGACAGCTGACACGGTAATTTTTGTTTTAATGCTTTGGAAACGAGGGAATGCAGCCCAGAACTTGGCTGGGTGACAGTCATTGGTGCTAGCGAGCAGGTCACAGTAAAAGTGTTTTTAAAGAGAAATGCGATTCTTTGGGTATTTCCCCGTGGGTGTTCCTGCCATTCCCTGTTATTTCCGGATTGCAGCAGCTGAGTCACTGCTGGCTCTGGAGGGCTGAGAAAGTTCAGGAGGAAAACTATCAGGTCCTGGTGTCCCTGGTGACCTCTGCGGAAGGTCAGAGCTGGAGTTTCGCACATGGGATGAGCTGACGGAACTTGTCAAAGACATGAAAATGGTCTGGGATCGATGGGAATTAGCAGCAGAAAAGCTCAGAGCAGGGGTGGGAAGTGAAGGCGGAGTCGGGAAAAGGGTGGAATCTTTCCCTCTTGTTAGAAAAGGTGTAAAAAGTGAGGATTTTTGTGTTTTGCACAAAAACTTGCACTGTCTGTCCTTAATTTTGCTTAGTCTTTAAAACCAGTTGCTGGGTGAAATTTGTGGGGAGATGCTCCAAGCCCTAGAGCCAAACCCTCAGAAAATGTGGGGCTGCTCAGGTTTGGGGTAAAGCAGCAGTGCCTGACCCTGGTATCCGAACAGAAGCCAAAGGCAAGTTCAAAACAGCAACTTTTAAACCCAACAAGCTCCCAAGTCATGATTTTCCAAGCACCAGCCTGAGAAGAGGTGAGGCTGATGGGGGCACCTCAGGAAGAAGGAGCTGCCCCAAATCCTGAGGCTGCTGTGGCTCCATGCCCCAGACCCAGCCAAGCCTTTCCTGTGTTATCCCATAAATCTGTGCCATCCCGATGCGCCCATGATGTGTCCTCTGCCAGCAGGCAGAGTCCCCAGGGTCACCGACTCGTTTGATGGGTGTCACACCAAATGATGGGACAGCTCTGGGAGGTCCCAGGCATGGTTTTGGTCGCAGAAGCTGAGGCAGATCCGTGTCTCCTTCAGAGGGAAGGCAGCAGGGAGTGCGGGACGTCTCTGTATTATTTTTCTTCCCAGCCCAGGCTCGGTGCCAGCAGTGCTGCTGGTATAAATAATGGAGCGTGATGACAGGGACATTTTTAAAGGAGAACAAATCGCCAGAGTCCTTTTCCCAGCTTCTTTGCTTTAGTCTAAAGTGATGCTAATGAGGGAGGTCAAGCCGTTTCCATCTCTCCCTGCTGCACAAGCTGGGACATTTATCTCTTTTGACCAAAAAATAAAATTAAAAAATAAATCCAAACTCCTAGAGTAGATTTTTTTTTCCCAGCTTGCATGGCTGGTGTGTCCCTTTCCAGGGAGGAGAACTCCTCCAGGAGCTGGATGATGCCCTGGGGGATGCACCAGTCTTTCCCCAGTGCCCTTGCTGCATGCAGGGATCAGCTAGAATGTTGGATCCAGTGAGGTGCTGCCTCCAAGGTCACCTCGGGGTGTGTGGGGGACATCCTGTGCTGCAGCAGCACTGGTGACAGGGCCAGTTGTCCACAGGGAGGGCTTGGAGCTCAGCAGGACATGGAGGGGGGGTGGGATGCCAGCAGTGTCTCAATGCAGGGATAACTTCTTGTCAGAGAGGATGGCTTGGAGTGACCTTTCCAGCACCTTTCCAACCCTGACCTCATACCCCAAATATCCCGTTTTCCCCTGATCCACGTGGGAAGCACTCCCATTTCCAGAGCAGCAGATGCCAGACCACACACACACCAGACTCTGCTGAGTATTTGGGTAAAACTCGATGTATATTCACATCCCCGAAGTTTGGGACACAACCCAAATTCCTGGGAGAGCACTGCCTTTCCTTCCTGTTGTGGTAGCTGGAAGTGGCTCAGGAGTTCCCAGCTTCCCTGGGCTCCCATCTCCTCCTGTCCAAGCAATCTGGATGTGTCCAAAGGGCTGGGATTTTAGGTCTGTTCCTCAAGGGAAGATGCTTCCTCCTGCAGACACACTGGATGTTCTCAGGGAGGATTCCAACAGAGCTACCAGGGGCAAAGCACGGGTCAGGCAAGAGGAGTTGACTCCTCCAGGGTGCAGCTCCTCATGGAAGTAGTTGGTGAATGCTGAAATGTGCTCGGGGCTCCAGGAAAGCTGAAAATGGTTGGAGAAGCAATTTTTGGGAGATCATAAATCCCAGGTTTGGGTTGGAAGGGACCTGAAAAACATCTGTTTTCACCCCCTGCCATGGGCAGGGACAACTTCCACTGTCCCAGGTTTTCCAAGCCCCAGTGTCCAACCTGACCTTGGACACTTCCAGGGATCCAGGGGCAGCCACAGCTTCTCTGGGCACCCTGTGCCAGGGCCTCAGGGATTTCTGTGGTTGCCAGGTGGAGCAGTGAAGGACAGGTGTAAAATGGCTTTTGTCACCCGTGTAAAGCTTCGTTAGGAAAGAGCAGCCACTTCCAATTATCCATGGTGAGCCCTGTTGAATTTGTCAGGTGAGGTGAGAGCCTGGAAAATGAGGATTGGCTCCTGTCAGGCACCTTAGCATCCCTTCTGATCACCAAAACTTCTCTGTGATCAATAACCCTCTTGCAGGTGGGAATGGCTCTGGGCAAGCTCATAGATTGGGTTGGATTGGGAAGGACCTTAAAGCTCATCCCATTCCACTCCCTGCCATGAGCAGAGACACCTTCCACTGCACCAGGTTGTTCCTGGGGTCCTTACCTGGTTACAGTCATGGTTCACACTGGAATTTTTGCTTTATGCAGTGATTTTGTTTCAGGCTTACAAAAAAAAAAAATCTCCATGGACTGGTTTATGTCCTCCTTCAGTGCAAATTCCTGACCAAACCTTCCTGAAAATGCCATCCTACAGGGCCAGCAACCTCAAATACCCCTGGCTCAGTTCCTTAAAAGTCATGGAGGACTATTCCCTATTCATGGTTCTTACCTCTCAAATCTGCAGCTAGCTCTACAAGCCTAATTTGTTTTTTACAAGGAAAGCCAAAATTAACAACTAATCGCCTCCCCCAGGGCTTCAACAGAATAATTTAAAATATCTCAGGAAATGCAGACAGAAATAGTGGTGACACTGTCTGTCTCTCAGAAGACCTGGCTTCTTCCTTTATTCCCACAGATTGTTGGCTGATAACAAACCTCTGAGAAATATTCATCTTTTCAAAGACAGAAAAAAAAAAAAAAGCCTTAGACAAGTCTAAATTCCCTGGAGCTTTCCCATTTCGTGAATGGGCTCCATGTGCTTGACACTAATTAATTAATTTCCTCAATTTAAATTGCTTCTTCTGGATCCCCAGCCTACAGGAGAGCTTATACCAGATCTGAATGCATAAGAGGGGAAGCAGAGTTTATTTAAGGTATCATTTAATAACAGCATTTTGGTTGTTGTTGTCCTTAGGTGTTTTTTTCTGTTTTGTCTCCCAGATTGGGTTTGGTGTCCGGGGTCGCAGCAGCCTGGGGAATAGTTCAGCTGTTTTTGACTCACCTGGAGTCAGGGATGTGCTGGGAATGGGTCTGGAGCTGTAGGAGGAGCAGCATCCTGGGACACAGGGGTGCCGCTCTCTCTGGGGTGATGGAAGCCACACAGCAATCACAGAATTCCAGCCCAGCTGGGGTGGGAAAGGACCTTAAAATCCTTCCAGTTCATAGGCAGGGACACCTTCCACTGTCCCAACTTACTCCAAGCCCCATCCAACCTGGCCTTGAACACTTCCAGAGATCCAGGGGCAGCCAAAGCCCCATCATTCTGATATTTATAAAGATTTTTAGGGGGGGTCTGATCCAGGATTGACCCCTAAAATGAGTCGGTCACAGCTCTGATCACTAAAATGAGCCAGGAAAGCGCACGGAGCTGGAGACCTTTGGGGCTGGCCATGCCCTGCGTGTCCCAGCGAGCGACCCGGGGATGCCACCACCCGGGCGGGGACAGCGGGGACACTGCGGGCTCAGCTCCATCCCACAGTCCAAGGCTTCCCTCTAGCGACACGGCAGCCAAAGGACAGGAGGAATTCCAGCCGTTCCGGGGAATTCTGTGGTTGCACATGGCATTGGATTTTTTGCCCCCATCCTTTAATAACCGGGCTCTGGAGATAGAAACCCCCCTCGTGCTCCCACAGCACCCTTGGGTGGGATTTAAGGAGCTTTCAAACCCAGACCACTGTGATTCCACTGAATTCCTGATTTACACNAAAAAAAAAAAAAAAAAAAAAAAAAAAAAAAAAAAAAAAATCCCCACGGGTCAGCTCACACTGCTCTGTGTTATTCATTCTATTTTTTCTGCACACTAGCTTTTTACTGACTGGAAATAGGAATAAAGGCATCCAGAAGCCAAAGTGCACATTAAATAGGGAGAGGTCACAGGGGTGATGCAAATTCAAATTCAAAACACACAGGGTCCCAGGCAGTGATGCAAATTCAAATTGTGATGGGAAGGGACAGGGTGGGAAGGGGCAGCGCTTTGCCAGACCTCTGAGCTTCCAGGTGTGAGAGGTATTTTCGGCTTCCCGAAATCCCAAAGCAAGGCTTGTCCCTGTGCCATCACCAGGTGGCCCTAGAAAACAGCTTTTGCCTGTCTTGCTGAGCTTCCCGTGGCTGATTGAACGCGACTGCTTTTAGATTCTTTGCTTTGGTGTCCTCAAAAGCGGGAGGGAGGCAAACATCATCTGCATTTGCCAACATCTCTGTGGGCAAATTTCGGCCCTGACCCTCTGGGGCTGGTTTTGACTCAGCTGCCAAGCACAGGGAGAGGTTTCTGTGCCTCGGGGAATATGTTTGGTATCAAAGTCCCCTTGGCGGCGATTTGCGGACACAGGAGACGCCCCTTGGTGGTGTGATTGTCACACAGGTGGCCACCACTGCTGGCTGCCTGGCACGTGGGGAGCATCCCAAGGGAGAATTCGTTCCGGGCAGACACAGATTGCAAGGAGGGGGACTGATTTTCAAACCCTTCCCTGGCCAGGGAGCACAAGCAGGGAATATCCCATGGGAAAAACAACCTGCAGCTGTGCCCCAGGGTGGGTTATCCAAGCCAGCCCATGGATCTCAGCTGACCTTGGGTGGTGAAGGATGCTTTGAGAAATTCCTACCCCAGCTCTTAATCCGCTTCTGCAGGCAGTCAGAGAAACACAACACAAAAGGCCAAAAGAAGGCAGCTTTTAGCTCAGATTCCCTCCCCTGCCCAGCAGACAGGGATGTGCAGCCATTGGCAGGGACACCTTCCATTATCCCAGGCTGCTCCAAGCCCCAGTGTCCAACCTGACCTGGAACACTTCAGAAATCCAGGGACAGCCACAGCTCCTCTGGGCACCCTGTGCCAGGGCCTGCCCATCCTCCCAGGGAACAATTCCTTCCCAATATCCAATCTAACCCTGCCTTCTAGCAGTGGGAAGCCATTCCCCTTTACCCCATCACTCCAGGTCCTTCTCACAAACCCCAAATCCATCTCCAGCTTTCTTGGAGCCACTTTAGGCACTGGAATGTGGAATCCAAGGTGTCCCCATGATGGAGCCAATATCTGATGCTGCAGTCACAGCTCTGCCTCTCTGACAACCCCTCCCTCCCACCTGGATAAACCAGGATAGCAGATCCCCTCTGCCTGGAGGGGAATAACCCTTCCCCTCTCCAGCTGGGTAAATCACTGCTCTGAAGTGCTTGAAACCGGGCTGTGCCCTCCCCCTCAGTGCCCAGAGCCCCCGGGGGACAGCAGGGATTCTCCCTGTCTCCAGCCAGACCTGGCCAAGCTTTCTGCTTTCAAGCTGTTGCTGCAGAGGGACTTTGGAGATGCTTTGCATTGGTCACCTGTGGATTAGGAGCTGAGGTCTGACCTTCTCCTTGATCCTGGTGCATTTTTTTCCCTAAATCAGCCTCCGGCTGAGCAAAGTAGCTGCAAACAATCCTGCACCTGCTGAAGAGCACAGAGCTGGATTTCCCCCCTCTGCTTCCCCCCATGGAGCAGCTCCTTTAAAGCAGAAAAAAATCTCAACCCACCAGCCAAGAAATTAAAAAAAAAAAAAAAGGCAGCAAATAAAGTGCTCTGACATTTTGGGGGGCTAAGCAGAAATTTGTGGTGCAAATCACCCAAGGAGGCAATTTGAGATGCTGGCGAGCCCCGGGTGATTCATGAGCTCTAAATCTTCACCAGCCCTGTGCTTTCCCTCTCCCTGCAGTGCTTGCAGCTCAGAAGGCTCCAAGATTTACTGCCCTAGGAATGGGTGCTGGGAAATTGAGGGTTTTTCTAAGTCCTCTCTGCTTATCACTGGCAGCAGGGCTAATCCATTTTCTTTTTTCCTTTTTTTTTTTTTTATTTGGCTTGGGACAGAAAAATTATAGGGTGAAATCTGCTTGGCTGACTCCTTCCTCAGGCAAGACTGCTTTGGTCAGGAATTTTGCCACGGTAGGAAGGGGCAATTATTACCCAGAATTATTCAGGACAGGAATGAGGGAGGCCAGGTTGGACAGGACTTGGAGCAACCTGGGACAGTGGAAGGCATCCCTGCCCTTGGCAGGGGGTGGAACAAGATGATTTTCAGAATGGTTTGGAAGGGACCCAGAAAAACATCTTGTTCCGCATGGGCAGGTTCCCCTATCCCAGGTTGCTCCCAGCCCCAGTGTCCAGCCTGGCCTGGGACACTTCCAGGGATCCAGGGGCAGCCACAGCTTCTCTGGGCACCCTCCCAGGGAAGGGTTTCAGCTGTCATAGTTGAACTCGGTGATCTTACAAATCTTTTCCAGCCTAAACCACTCTGTGATTCCTTGGCACCCTTCTGAGGGTAGCAGGAATTTGGGGGTGTGGAGTCCCAGATGCAGCAGATAAACCCAAAAAGCTGCCAACACCTCAACCCCTGAAATGCTCACAGGAGGAAATCCTACTTTGCTCACTCTCCACACCACAGGATTTTACTCCAAGCACCCGAGCAGCCGGTTAGGACAGCCAAACCTGAGCACAGAGGTTTAGGGAAGAAATAGAAATGCTGTTTCCCTGGACCTGGAGTGTGAGGCTGCCCCGTGTCCCCTCCCGGTGCCCTCAGCAGCAGCGGCAGTGCCAAATTGACGTCCGACTTCTCGGCAAATCAGGGGAACAAAAGCAGGGCTCCCTGCTTTTGTCCCTGCCTGCCCCAGTCACGCACATGGTTTGTTTCTTCTGCCCAATATCATGGAAAAAGGGACAGGCAGAATTGGGGCTGCAGTGAAAGGAAAGCATAAGAAGAGAGATTTTCTGGTGAAAATCACAGCCACGAGATAACTGCGAGGCTCTGCTTGGGCTGTGAGAGTTTGCAGAGGACATTTCCAGGCAGTTTTCACAGCTCTTTATCCAGCAAAAATCAGTGAGCCACGGCATTTAGCCCCAGGATGCTGAGAAGGATAAAAGCTTGTAAAGCTTCATCATGGGTGTGAATTCATGAAATTAAAAAAAAAAATTAATTCTAGGACATGCCTGGCCTGGTGCTGTACTCCTCCAGGTGCCTCCACTCCTGGAGTGGATTTTGGGCTGCCTTGGGAAGGCTTTTTTGACACCAATTCGTTTGGAGGGAGAGCTCATTCCTCCTGGGTGTGTGGCTCTTTTGGTGTTTCCTGGGGCCAAGGCTGTAAAAGTCATCTTCAAGCTGGTCCTTGGAAGACTTCGCTTGGCCTGAGGAGGCATCTGAGGTCATGAAAAGGAGCTGAGCTGCTGCTGTGCTGCAGATGAACGGATTATTTCCCAGTCCTGCATTAGGAGCTCTCTGGATTTAGTAAATTCACCACTATGATGTTGCTTTTATCGCCCCTCCAGCCCTTCCTCCGCACATCTTTCCATCCTCCATCCACCCAGGAGCACCTGGAGACACCTCTGAGCCACCAGACCTTGGGGTTCATTCCAGGAGCTCTAGGAAGGAGCGGGTAGGGATGGAGGGATGCTCTCAGAGCAGAGTTGAAGGCTGGAGGGTGAGACAGAGCACAGGAAAACACTCACGGGAGGCTGCCTCCACAAAACCACTGGAGAAACTTGTGCAGAGGTGTGAATGGAGCGCTCAGAGGGATCATCTGGTGTTAAACATGTCGTGTCCGCCTGTCTGCTCTGTCTGTCTCTCCTCGTTCCTCTGCTCTCCCCATTAACCCTTTCCGGGGGGTGCCCGGTTGTGTCACCCAGCCCCCTGGAATCCAACGTCGCCTTTTCCGGGAGAAAGGAGTCCCATAAATCCGCGATGCTCTTTCCCCTCTGAGTTAATATCCCAGAGACTCCCATGGGTCTCCCGGGCTCCTTTGCCCTTAAATGATCCTGCAGCACCTTGGCTTCGTTTTCCAGCAAGTGGGAAATCCTTGGAAAGGAAAAGAGTGGGTGAAGGGAAGAAAGAGAGGATGCTGACCACGACAAAAGCCTCCCCAAGGAGGAAGTCTGAAATCAGGGCTCAAAAACTAGGATGAGCGTTCCCTACACGGTATTTCCAGTGGCTGCCTCTCCCAGCTCACGCTGCCCCAGGAAAGCAGCTCCTTGGACAGAGCTGAAACGCTGGGAGAAGAAGGGAGGAGCCCCCGATAGCAGCTGGAGCCCCCAGTCCCGCGCCTTGTCCCACCAGCGCCTCTTCCAGAAGCGCCGCTGCAGCTGTGGCAGCTCAGCGCTGTTCGCCACGGGTTTGCCATTAATTATCCTCGCGATCCTCAGGAATGGGGGCAGCCCTAATTACAGCCCCGGCCTGCTGCCTTTGTTTGGGCTGGTGCCTCTGCCTTGAACGCAGAAACAAAAGGCAGCAGATCGGGACAAGTGATGCTGCGAAGAAGGAAGGAGCAGGGGAGGGAGAGAGGATCCCGCGTGCTCCAAGAGTTGGGATGCTCCCCGCAAATCGATTTTCCCCCTCTCCAGGTCACGAGATTTGGCAGAAAGCTCCGGCAGAAGCTGCTGCTCCGAGGTTCCGCTTTGCCCGGGTGATGAAGGGCTAATTGGATGCAGATTAAAAGTCGCTATTAGGGATAATCCCTGCGCGGCTGTGGAAGCGCTGCGAGCATCGCTCCCTTACCTCCGGGACCTTTGTATTTCCCCCTCGAAAAAAAGGAAAAAAAAAAGGAAAAAATGTAAAGAATGAAAAAAAGATAGTTGGAAGCGCAGAATGAGCTGGGGGAAGGGAGATGGGATGGGGGAAAGCTAGGAAGAAATAATTGCCGTGTCTGAAAACAGTTACTATGGCAGCGACAATCTTCGCGCCGCCTGAGCGAAATGTTGGGGACCAGCAGCGGTCCCTTTGTCACATCCTCAGACGCACATTTAGATGCTAATGCTGCCTTTAACCTTGGCTGCTTAACCTTGATAGGAGGGGAAGGGCGGCCATGGGGGAGAAAAAGCAGCGAGAGGCCAGGGGGTTTATGGAAAAGATGGGTTTCCTCTCCCTAAATTTGCCACCGAATGGACTTGGCAGACTCCTCTGAGCTGCGATTAACGCTGTTATTTCTGCGCTTAATATTCCGCCGAGGTTTTACCAGCTTATTTATGGATAGCTGGCATTAGCTGCAGCATAATTCACCGCTGCGACGCTCCCGTTTATCTCCATCCCCTCGGGATTGTCTCATTTGAGGCCGGTTTGGAGAACATCCCCAGGTTTGATCAGCCCGGCTATCTAATCTCGCCTTTATTTAGAACCGGCGTGAAAAAAGGAGGGGTGCGCAGGAGGGAAGTCTCGCCTTTAGGCTTTGGATGGAGGGGAAAGGAATTTTGGTGGCCTGCGTGGCTTGATGCTCCAAGCTGTCTCCAGCAGTGGGATGAAGGAGGAGAGAGGGAGGGAACGAGAGGGGGATTCCCTGGGGAGCGCTACCTGGCTGAAACAGCATTTCCTGCACTCTCTCGGCCCTGAGCATGGGCTCACAGCCCGAAGGTAAATTCCTAAATCCCAGCCCTATTGCACACAGATTAGTCACTAATTCTGGGAGCAGCCCGGGATGCCCTCGCTTTGGGATTATCCTTCATAGCAGCCTTTAAGGAAGCTTTTGCTGGAGCGATTCAGGCAGAAGAGACGAGAGCGGTGCCAGTGCTGGATCTGCCACTCACTGATATGACCCTATTCTTCTGTTTCTGGCATTTTAAAATTCTTCTTTAATGCTCCGGCTCCTGGAGTCAGGTGATCACTTAAAGCTTTCTCCACGCGTTCTCAGAATCCCATTTCTTTGGTGTGGTGGCAGAGTAAAGTTGACTGCTCAAAGATCAGTCTAGGACAGCCCTGCTGCACAAAATAGTTCCATATTCCAGCCCATCCGAGCCTGTGCCTCGACAGTGCCGCCTCACTCATGTTTCTCCCACCTGCATGATGCTGGGCACAGAGTTCCCTGCTCTGTTCCCGCTGTCACCACAGAGAGATTTCCACAAAACTGTGCCCAGTGTCACCTCTGAGGGCCGCAAAAGCAAGCTGCCTGAGTTTTTAATGATGGCATGTGTTAATAAGTAGCCTTATCTCCGGACAAAGCCTCCACACGCATCCTCAGGATGAAATATGAATGTGAGGAATGATCCCACTCCAGCCCGACAAATCCTCACTGCACGCTGAGGGGTGAAAGCATCTTAAATTAAAAGCAGTATCTATTTTCTGCAGAGCATTTCTTTCTCTGGTGCTTTCTGGCTTTCTGTCACATAGAGTCGATATTTATTTCACACAAGAGGCAATGGGTAATATTGTAGCAACCCGCTGCTGCTTTTTGGCTTGGGAGGAAGAGCAGAAATAAAAGCAGCAGCTCCAGCTCAGGTTTTGCCCAGAGAAGCTGTGGCTGCCTGAAAGTGCAAGATCAGGTTGGACAGGGCTTGGAGCAGTCTGGGGTAGCAGAAGATGTCCTTGCCCATGGCAGGGAGATGGAAATGGATCTTTAGCTGGAGGTAGGTCTTTAATGGGACAGAAGTTCCACGGCTCGGCTGTTCAGCCATGGAGACCTAGGGAGCTTTAACAGGGGTTGAGGGCACTCCCAACCTTTACAAAATGTGAGATCCCAAAGGCATTAACAGCAGCGATCAGCATTAGTGCCAGCCCTGCCCTGCATCCAGCACAGGTGAGGTTTTCCCCTCGTGGCATCTCTCTGCTTACGATGACAAACACAACCGAGCTTCCAGCACAGGGGGTGGCGGTCCCGGGGGTCCCCGAGGAGCAGAAGCTCAGGCAGGGCCAGGTGAAGCGAAGGGCAGGCACGGGCGGTGCAGGCAGGGGAGAACCGGGCAGGACGCGGGGCGGAGCGGGAGGAAGGCGGCGGCGCGGCCCCTCCTCCTCCTCCTTCTTCTCTCCTCCTCTTTCTCTTCCTCCTCCTCCTTTCCCTCCTCCTCCTCCTCCTCCTCCTGCCGGGCGGGGCGGGGGTCGGCAGTCCCGGCGCGGTGCCGCCGCGTGGAGCCGCGCTGCGTGTTCCCGGTCCCTGATCCCATATCCTCGATCCCACATCCCCGATCGCGGCTCCCTCCGCCGCCCCGAGCCGTGCCCCCTCTGCGGGCCGGCGGCGCGGGGATGGGCGCGGGGCTGTGAGCGCGGCCGGGAGCCGTGGCCATGGGGAACATCTCCTCCAACATCTCCGCCTTCCAGTCCCTGCACATCGTCATGCTGGGCCTGGATTCGGCGGGCAAGACCACGGTGCTCTACCGCCTCAAGTTCAACGAGTTCGTCAACACCGTGCCCACCATCGGCTTCAACACCGAGAAGATCCGGCTCAGCAACGGGACGGCCAAGGGCATCAGCTGCCACTTCTGGGACGTGGGCGGCCAGGAGAAGCTGCGCCCGCTCTGGAAGTCCTACAGCCGCTGCACCGATGGCATCATCTACGTGGTGGACTCAGTGGACGTGGACCGGCTGGAGGAAGCCAAAACGGAGCTGCACAAGGTGACCAAGTTCGCGGAGAACCAGGGCACCCCGCTGCTGGTCATCGCCAACAAGCAGGACCTGCCCAAATCGCTGCCAGTGGCCGAGATCGAGAAGCAGCTGGCCCTCCACGAGCTGACCCCTTCCACCACCTACCACATCCAGCCCGCCTGCGCCATCATCGGCGAGGGACTGACGGAGGGCATGGACAAGCTCTACGAGATGATCCTCAAGCGCAGGAAGTCCCTCAAGCAGAAGAAGAAGCGGTAGAAGCCCAGCCGAGGCGGGGAGGGATGGGGGAGCAGACAAAGGAACCGAGGGGGAGACAGAACCAAAGCGATTCTTTTGGGTTTAATCGTTCTTTTTTTTTTTTCTTTTTTTTTTTTTTCCCCTTCCTCTTCATTTTTTCCCTCCTTCCCCAAAGGACAGACAATAGTGGTGATAACAAAGCGGCTCCCGCCAGCCGAGCCCAGATCCCGGAGCTCCCCTCTCCCACCGCCCCGTGCTCCTGAGGGTCTGATCCGGACTCCTTTGGGCTGGAAACATGGAAAAATGGGATGAATCCCCCCCTCTCCATCCTCCGGGACCACCGAGCCTTTGTGTGCCGGGGAACCAGCAGGGCAGGACCTTGTTGGAGTGCGTTCGAGCGGAGCCCAGCGTGCTTTTGGATCTTTGACGTGGGCATTTGGGGGCATCTGGGGTATCGATGCCAGCCCCCCACATGCATTTTGGGGCGGGGGGGGGGTCGATGCTGCGGAGGGTGGGGATGCACCGTGGCTCGGCAAGGTCAGCGGGGAGGGGGCTTTCCTGCATCCCCGCATCCCTGGATCCCTCCCCCGCGGGCGGCGGTGGGAAGGGGTGTTGAAAGCTTGGAGGGGGGGGCGGGTTGGACCAGCAGAAAATATCTTGGAGGGGTGGGTGTGATAGGTAAGGGGACATCCACCCACCCTTGGTGTTTTAGGGTGCAGAGCAAGGACAGGCAGCCTTTGGGTTGGGGGGGAGGATGCGACACTGGGGTGCTGAGCAGCTGCTGAGTGGTGCAGAGCTTTAAGCTCTTGGCTCAAAAAAAGGGTGAAAAGAGAAAAAAAAATACCCGGGAGTTTGGGGTAAACACTGCTGGAAGCGTTGGGGGCGTTGTGCAGGACCCCCCTTTCTCAAAGGCTGGGTGGTGTCACCTCCTGCAGCAAAGCCAAGCCTCCCGCAGGTGTGCATTGGTTCCCGTGCACAGGGTGCTCCCAGGTGAGCCTTTGGAGGTGATCCAAACTAGGAGTCGCTTAATAAAACCCCCAGAAAGGCAGAATTTGGGGTTCTGGCCGCTGTGCTGCTCTGCAGTGGGGCAGGAGGCCAAGTTGGGGGAAAGGGGGGGGTGGGTCATGGTAGGGCAGGATGGATAGATGGATGGACGGACAGACAGATATGACCAGAGCCTGCAAAAAAATCTCTGCTGGAAAGGGAAGATGGCAGGGGGTGAAGAGACATGGGGGGGTTGTGGTAGGTTTTTAATAAAGATTTAAACCTGATTAAAAGCCTCTCACTTCCCCCAGTAGCCACCTGGGCAAGCTCTGCCTGCAGAGCAGCCTGAGCGCCCGGGCAGGGTCGGGCCTGGCCACCTCCTCCTGCAGGGGAACATTTTGGTACCTGCATGGGGCTGGGGACCAAAATCCACTTGCTGTCTCTGTTTCAGCCTGGGATCCGGCTCTCAGGCGTCCTGGCTTCCTACACAGCTGAAGCAGGCAGCCCTCAGGGGCCAAATATCCTGAATTTGGAGGCAGGCAGGCAGGATTTTCTGGTGATTTTACACCAGCTTTTCCATTTGCAAACCCCTTCCCAGAGCAGCCAAGGGGAAAGCACCAAGCAGACAAAAGCAAAATGCCCTTCGGGTTTCGGGGAGTTGATCCTCCCCTTGCAGTGACGAGCACCTTCCACACAGCATTTTTGGGGGGGGGGTGGGTTTGTTAGGGGAACAAATGTTGCAGCCGAGTTGTTTCTTCTCTTGCTGGGTTTGAGTTCCCGATTTGTGTGGGCTGGTCCCATCCATTCAGGTGGCTCTTCCCGCTTCCTCGGGTTTCCCTGCTTTGTCTTCACCTCCAGCACTTCGGTACTTGCAGTC
The DNA here is from genome assembly GCA_013186435.1 of Turdus rufiventris. Lineage (NCBI taxonomy): Eukaryota > Metazoa > Chordata > Aves > Passeriformes > Turdidae > Turdus > Turdus rufiventris. The sequence goes on from PYHW01010068.1 coordinate 101,130, forward strand.
AAAAGAGAGAGAGAGAGAAGAATTATTTATTTTTTGATGCCACAGAAGCCACATGTATTAACCCTTTATTGGGGAGAGCGACCTGTTTGGAATGTAAAAGCTGTGCTGACCCCAGCAGCTCCAGAGGGATCAGGTTTTAGGAGTGACACGTGCAGGCTGTTAGTGGTGAGGTTTTTTACCTCCTGGCTGATCAATGCTAAAGGAAAGGCTGTTTTTACAGAGCTGGGTCCGTCCTGGGAGCTTGTTCCACCCAGCTGAGCAGCCCCTTGGAGAGATGGCAGAGCACTGGAAGGTTCGGCTGAGCCGGGTGGGACGCTGAGCCCGTGCCCTTGCCAGCCACTCTGCTTTCTGCAATAATTAAAAAAGACTTTTCCAACGAGTAGCTCCTGGCTTCCGTGGTGTTTCCGTAACGTTCCTCCACCATCCCGTTTTCCCCCCCCGTGTGAAGACGAGCGTCACCCTCGGTGGGCTGCAAGAAGAGGGGCCTCAGCAGAGCAGCTCCCAAGGGGAACTGTCTGGGCTCTTTGCAAGGTTGTGCATCTTCCCAGATTATGAATGACCTGGGGTGTTTTTTTTGACAGGTCTCATTCCCCCAGGTCCGTTTGCCGCATTCCCATCCGCGATATCCCGTGTCCTGCCCTCGCCATTGTCCGTCAGTCTCTGTTCCTCCCGTCTCCTTTTTTTCTTTTTCTGGTTTTTGTTTATTTTTTTTTTAAGGTGCAGACATAATGCTGTGAACTGAAATAAATTATTTATACAATGAAAGGGCCTGATAAAAAAAACAAACAAACAAACAAAAAAAAACCAACCAAACCCCAGTGTTCTGCTCATTTCTCAATATCAGCGCTGCATTTTGTGCGGTTTGAAGGAGGTTCCTGCCGCCTCCCCAAGGAGAGGAGACAAGGGGACAGAGAAGTGACCTGCCGAGGATCCAGTGTCACGGGTCTGTCACGTGGCAGCCCGCTAGGACATGGGGGACATCCATAATTTGCTGGTTAATGACATCTGAGCTCTTTTGCAGGTCACTTAATGTCTCTGCGTCTCTGCTGCTGTCTGTGAGGAAGGTGGATACTTTTTGGTGGGGGGGATTTTGTTCCACCACCTCCTCTGATTTTAAACCCGCGTTAGGGGGGTGATCACACAGGGAGAAAGTTTCCATTTTTGCTCAGCGTGGCTTTTTTGAAACGGGTGGCCTCGGGCGAGCGGTGTCGGTGGCAGAGAGCCAGGTCTGCAGGGGTTAAAACACCACTGGGGAACAGGATGCTGCAGACAGAGCTCGAGGCTGCCTCTGCTCCTGGGTGGCTGCTGACACAGGAAACCCAGAGTGACATTTCGGAGGGGAGCGGTGGAGCTGGGTGGCAAACGCCTTTTTCTTTCTTTTGTTGTTTTTTGGTTTTTTTAAACGATGATGAGGCAGCTATAGGGGAAGTGATGAGCCTGACTTGTGAAAGTGAGACCTGAGAGGGCTTGGGGTGTTCTCACCCTGCCCAAGGTTTGTGGGGTGTGCAGTGCCTGGGCGAGGGGATGTGGTGGCTGCTCTGCGGGAGCAGGGATGGGGGGCTCTGAGGGGTGACAGGACCCCAGGGAGCGGCTGGAGCTGTGTCAGGGAGGGTCAGGCTGGAGATCAGACCCTCTTCCCCCAGAGCGTGCCGGGCACTGCCCAGGCTCCCCAGGGAATGGGCACGGCCCCAGGCTGCCACAGCCCAAGGGGCATTTGGACAGTGCTCCCAGGGATACACAGGGTGGTATTGGAGTGTCTGTGCAGGGCCAGGGGTGTTGGACTGGATCCTTGTGGATCCCTTCCAGCTCAGGAGATTCCTTGGTTCTTTGAACTTAAAGGCTTATCCAGCACTGCAGCTGCTGAGCTGCTATCAAGGCTCAGAAATCCCCTGGAGCTGAGCTGGACTGTGGCATTCCAGGATTGAATTGTGGATTGCTGACCCTGCGCAGAGCCTTTGGAAGGTGCAGCTCCCCACGGGCTCCTTCCTCACACAGAGCATCACCGACGGGCTCCTGTCCCTCTGCCACATGGTCCCGTGCTCCTGGAGATGCTCCTGACCATCCTTTGGCCCACTGTCCATGGGACACCGTGTGCTCCTCCTGGTTTCACGGATCTGAAAGCCCATCAGTGGATGCTGCAGTGCCCGCACGTTCCTTAGCCTGAAGGGACTTGTCCTCACCGATCCCACCTGGCAGAAGCTGATTGTTGGGGGTTTTCCAGCTGGCCTGGATGTGTGGACTCTGACATTGTGTCCCTGGGTTTATCCGTGTGCCAGGGGAGCTGGACATCGTTCCCTTGGGCACCACATGGAGCTGGGGTTGGCTTTCCTCCTGGTTTAAAGGGGGAACCATCCCTTCCCCTGTGATGGGCAAGCTGCCGGGGTTCGGGCTGTGGCTTTGAGAGGCTGTGACCGAGTGTGTGTGACTCTGCAGCTGGATCTGCCCCCTCCCACAGCCCGTGGAGGGCCCGAGCTGGGATTTCTCCCAGCGCTTGTGGGTGGACGGACATCCTCCTCGCAGCAGCCTGTCCTGCTGGCCGGATTGCCTCTGTCAGCAGCGGAGAGGCGGCGTTTGGGCTGGTTGTCATGAGAACATCGCACGAGGGGCTGCTGACCTTGCTGGCCCTGATGGATGGGGCTGTGCCACCTCCCCGAACAACGAGGGACAGTCCCCGGCGGGATGTCTGGGAACCCTGGTGGAACACGGGGTCCAGGGATGCTCCCCCTGCGCAGGGCTGGCCGGGAGCAGAAACAGCGAGGGAGCAGCTGGGTTGTGGGCTGCATCAGCTGAGGAGGACCTGGAGCATTCCAAGAGGATGGATCGGGGCTGGGAGCAGCGGGAGGTGGGGACAGGGCAGGAATAAGCAGAGATGAGCCACCAGTGTAGTGGCTCTGCTGGTCCCTGACAGACCCCCTCTCTCTGAAGCCACCAGGAAAGGCTGCTGAGTGGTCTCCAAGTATTCCCATGGACAAGGGAGCCTCGCTAGCTTGCTGTATCGCACTTTTCCATGCACTCAGCTTCCTGACATCTCCTCCACCACAGGAGCCCCTCTGCTGCAGGTTCTGCCTTGCCTCGTGCTGTATCAGCCACACAGGTCCTTCTGCCTCTCTTCCCTGGCTTTGCCTCGTTAAGCTAAATCCCTCTGCTTTATTTCAAATGGGATTTGCTTCCCAAGCAAGAATCTTTAAAAGGATCATCCTGGTTAATGCAATCCGGAGGGCACTGGATCCTTGGGGTGCGGTGTAGTGCACTGGCAGCCATTGCACAGCACCCAGTGCTTCTGGCCAAATTTTGGGGTGCGCTGAGGGTGGCCATCGCTTTATAACAGGCTAGAAACCGCTACCAGAAGAAAAAAAAAAAGAAGTCCCACAGCGATTCAAATGTTGTTTGCATTGTTTCAGGCAACACCATCCTGGAACTTCTTCAATGGGAATTGTCCCCAAATCAGCAGAACTTTTTGTGTGAGCAGCAAAAGGCCGCTGCTGTGAGTTACTTTAAGCACTTTGCACACACCCCATCAAAAAAAGTCTCGTGCCAGCCTGGCAGAGCAAAATTGAGACATTTCAGCACGAGGATGTTTGAATATGGAGAGCTCAGCCTGAGAATATTTGCTCTAATAAACCGTTTTGTGTATTTCAGCTTAGCCTGTGTTTGCTTCCCTCAGACATTCATGGGAGATTTCAGGGAGGAAAGCTCACGAAGTCCATCCAACTCTCCAGCAACGACATTAAAACACTGCTGGAAGGTGAGTTATGGAGCCTGGACACCCCTCAGGTGACCAGAAGGAATCCCACGTGTCCCATGACCCTCTGTCCTCTCTCCCTGACAGCCCTGGCTGATGGCATCCCACAGCTTCCCGAAATGCTGGAAGCACGATGGGAATTTGTGAGGAGGGCAGAGAGCTCTTCATCAGCCCACAGATTAGATTCTTCTCATTTATTATTAGTCATCCTTATTTATTGCTGTGAATGATAGAATAGATAGGAATTCTAATTCTTTTATTAAGTATATTTATTAATAAATAGTGATAAAACCAGTAAATAAATAAAAGGGTGGTGAGACAGGCTGTGGCTGCCCCTGGATCCCTGGAAGTGTTCCAGGCCAGGTTGGATGGGGCTTGGGAGCAACCTGAGATAGGGGAAGGTGGCCCTGCCTGTGGCAGGGAGGTGGAATGTGATGGTCTTTTAGGTCTTTTAAGGACTTTTTAAAGGATTTATTTTTATTGCTCAGCCCAGATTTTGCAGTTGGGGTGAGCTGCTCTCATTCTCTTAATCCTGTGGTGCTGAAGCATTCCGAAAAGATGGGGACTGAGGAAACAGGCACTCCCAAAGCTCCTGATCCCACCTGGCATTGCTTTCAAGTGTTTTGCTGCCAGGAAGAGAGCAGGACACAAAACTGGGTCTAAATGCAGGGTTTTTATACTCCTGCCTAACTTTGGTCACATCACTCAACTTGCTGCAGACTCCTTTTACCACAGGAATAAAAGAAAATTGCCAGCTTTTTTCCCACTCCCTAGGATGCAGAAAGAGATTGGGGCTGGTGTGATTCTCAGATCCCCAAGGTGAAGATGCTAAACCTGTTGGATTGTCCCTTCCCTGGTGGGAAAAGAGGTTGAAGGTGGGGGGAGATTCCTGCAGATCCAGGTGCTCCCACTGTGCAGCTCCTAGCAGCTCCAGGCCACTTCAGGCTTCATTTCTGAGCTCTCTGATGGCTGTGAGAGGAAAGTTGAAACCTATCCTCACCCCTGATCCATGCCTGCAGCCGAGGGACAGCCTTGGCACCCTGCAGGCTGAGGGGGTGGCACAGAAACTCCTGTCTCCACCACGGCACCGTGCCAGGCACGTCTCCAGGGCTGGGAGCAGGGCTGGGAGCAGCTCAGGACCCTGCAATCCACCCACCCAGAAGTGGAGGCCAGGCGTGTCGGTGGGAATTGGGAACACAAGGCGATTGTTGTGCTGGTTAATGTTTAAGTAGCCCCTGGAAAGCCCCTCCCGTGCTCCGGAACTAAGGGGGCCCTTCCAGCTCTTTGGCAGCTTCCCCACCCTTCTGCTGTCTGGTGACAATGTGCAGGGGCTGGAGAGGGAATGGCAGTGCTGCAGGTTGGTTTCCATCCTCCCAGGAGGGGCCGTGCTCTTCTCAACCATCCTTGGGAAACACGAGGAGGGAGCTGCTCAAGGGGACGGTGGGTGCTGGGGAGAAATAAACCCCAAATGGAACAACTCATGACCCACACACCATTCTTCACAGAATCACAGAATTCCAGAATGGTTTGGGTTGGAAAGGCCTTAAAACTCATCCCATCCCACACCCTGCCATGTGCAGGGACACCTTTCACCATCCCAGGCTGCTTCAACCTAACCTTGGACACTGCCAGGGATCCAGGGGCAGCCACAGCTTCTCTGGGCACCCTGTGCCAGGGCCTGCCCACCCTCCCGGACAGAAATTCCTTCCTGAATTTCTCCTTGGAGCCTGTGCTTGGTTGTTCCCCATCCCATCCTTCAGCCTTGCCTGTGCACCTGGACAGGACCTTCTCTCCCAGGAATGGCCAAGGGGTAGCACCTGATGGTTCCAGGGAGGTGGGGAGACTTCTGCTGCCTCAGCCCAGCCCAGGGCTGACCTGCTCTGCTCCTTCTGGGACTTCCAACAGCTCCAGAGTAGGGAATGAGGTGGCAAGGGTGGTATAAAATCATCCTCTGCCAGTTTTCTCTGCAGATTCCGGCACTAGACATCTTCCCACCCAGCCTGGCCTCTCTGGAGATGCTGCCCATTTTTCAGCACAGGGCTGGGATGCAAAGAGTCCAAAGGGATGAGAATTTGTCCTTCATCATCTACAGAACCTCGTGCAGGGCAACTAACCCACCTGCGGCCCTGTCCTTCTCCCTCTGTGAGGGCAAAGCAGGTGGGGAGGGCTACAACTATTAATTACACCTGAGCATCAGCAGTTTTTGTGCCTCAGGGAACTGCTAGGATGTTGTGGGGGAAATCCAAGCATTGTTGCTGGCCAGGAAGTCCTGGTGTGACAATGTGGAGCATGAGGGGGCCATAAACCCATCAGGAGGATTGGGAGGGGGTGGGGAGAAAGAGAAGAATCCTGCTGGAGTTTTATCACTGTTGCCTGAGGGTTTATAACCTCTGGCTTAACTCTGAATGAGGGAAAGCCTGGGAGAAGAGGATTTGGGGTCCATGAGCAACATCCTCATCCCACACCGTGTGGCTGGAGTCTCTGGATGCTCCCAGCCCTGGGGAAGTGTTGCAAACACCAAGGCTTGGTGCTGATCATCCAGTGGCCCATGGGAGACTTGGGTGCTCAAGACTCCTTTATTTTTGGCTGTATAGTGGAGAGAGTGAGGC
>PYHW01010068.1:107670-126626 GCA_013186435.1 Turdus rufiventris
GGTTACATATGTTTATGTAAATTTATGTATGGGTGTTTATATCTCATCCATGTTCTGGTTTTGAGATAGATATATATATATAGATATATATATATATTTATATATATTTTTATATATATATATAATGTATATAATTGCACTTAGAGAAGGATATATTGCAAATATTCCCTTAGCTCCTTCTGCCCCTCTTGAAGAGGAGCTTTAAGGTGTGGATATGGCACTTGAGGACATGGTTTAGTGGTGACCTTGGCAGTTTTGGGCAGCATATTTGGACTCCACGATCTTGGAGATCCTTTCCAGTTCTACAGTTTTGTATTTCTCCTGGTGGTGGGCATTTGCAGCCCACAGCTTTCCCCATCCTGTGCTGGGTTATCCCTTAGCTCCAGCAGCTTTTCCCCACCCCATGGATGTGTTTATAGAGGCAATCACAGACCTCTGTGACCTATCCATGTCCCCATTTGAATTATTGGGTCCCAAATTTTTATTGGGAAATTATTTCTACTCTGGGATAAGAAACCCAGGGTATCCCCCAGACTCTCAGCTGGAGGTGGCAGGGATGCTTTTTGGGGCTAGATAGAGGTGTTTTGGGGGGGTCTGTTTCCCCAAATTTCCACCAAGCCCTGAAGTGGGAATGTTGCCCATGGAGTGGGTGTTTCTCCAGCCCCTGTTCCCAGCAGACTCAGCCAGGTCATGTCTTGGTGATCCATTAACCGGGGCGGGAGAGAGGCCCCTGTGCAAACCTTGGCATCTGCAATGGAGCTGCTTGGAAAGCAGCCAGTGCTGCTCTTCCCTGGCCATCCACAACAAAAAAACCCCACAAAACAACCCGAGGATTCATCAAAAAATGGAGCCATTTCATGGAAATGCTGGTGGCAAAGTGCCACAGTGAGGGGGGATGAGGAGGGAGCAGCAGTGACCTTGGGCTTTTGGATAATGCTGCAGCAATATTTCTGGGATGGGCCGTGCTTGCTCTGAGCTGGCTCTTTACTGGGAATTTTGGAAGGAATTTTGCATTATTGCAGGTATATAATGAAATTTGGGCATGGCACAGGGGTATTCTCCATGCTGGGACATCTGGAAATTTCCAGTATTGGTAACCCAGGAATCTCAGGGAACTCTGAGAAATGGCAGCAGGAGAAACCCTCTCCCATTTTCCCCCTGGGAGCTCCTTGCATCAGGAAATGTGTAGGAAAACTGGTGCATTTTGGATGGTCTGAGCTCCCTCAGTCAAGACAAGACCTGGCCTGCAAAGAATGTGGGTAATTTATATGTAGATAATAACGAGAGGGAGAGCAGCAGGCAGAAGGAGTTTGTCTTTCATTCCCCTCAGCCCTGCTGCTCCTGAGGCTTTGCCCTACCCTGAAAAGTTATTCCTGGTTATCCCAGGGGGATTAATTCACATGGGGACCTTCCTGAGTCCTCCCTTTTGCTTCAATGAATCCACTGTGGATGCAATTGCTAAATCACAGAAAAAAACCCAAAAAACAAACAAACAAAAACCCCACCAAAAAGAAAACCCCAAACCAAACCGCAAAAATCTCCCCTAAAATTAATTTTCTCCCCAAATACCCCTAAAGCTGTATTCTTTTGCATCCTTGCAGATCCTAGACTGGCCTTTCCCTACAGGCTGGTCCTTGGGAACACAGCAGAAATAAATCCAACTTCCAGGTCCAATGTAATAACTCACTATCCAAAACCCTCCTGATGCTGGCACAAACCAAAAAGCCTTGACACATTTCTTCAGGTTTTTTTTTTTTTTTCATAGTAAAGCCCTAGCAAGGGCAAATATACAACTTGTGAAAAGTCTCATGGCAGAAGAAGAACTTGAATAAACAGATTTATTACTTGAAACACCAGGAGATTTCTGACTGCAGGAAAAGGCCTGGGAACTTTGCTCTGTGTGGCAGAACTCTGAAAAGGAAAATCCTTTAAAAGGTGCCCTTTTGGGTGAGAGGAACTTTGGCAGCTTCAGGTCTGATTGGGAAAATAACCCAGGAATTCTATAAGGAATTCTACAAGGCTCAGATATTTCCTTTTTCCCCCTCTCTCCATCTCAAAATGAGATTGATCTGTGCCTTTTCAAAGCAGAAAAACCCTGAATTCTTCACTCCATCCCCAACAACCCATATATCCATCCATACATCCATGGATAACGTGCCTTTAATTACTATTAATTACTTAATGGTGCTCTGCTTAAGACACTGCCCTAATTGCTCACAAACAAGCTCTGGACACGCACAAGGTGTAATGGAGACAGCAAAGCCCTTAAATCCCATTCCCTGCAGGCTTGACCCCTCCTTCCCCACCTTTCCCAGAAGACATCATTCCCTGTCAGTTTTCCAGGTGATTTTCAGGCTGACCTGATGACACAGAGTCTTGCTTCAGGCTGCTCTCAGCTCCTTGGGGATTAGCAAGGCATGGGAGCTCATTTGCAGCAGCTCCAGGGGGACACCCCAAGCAGGTGGGATGGGAGAGCCCCTTCCCCTGCAGAAGGAGAAATGGGAAGCAAGAAGAGAGAATAAACCCCCAGCTCTGGCTGGGCTGGGTGCAGTTAGCTCTGTGAGAAAAGAACAGGGTGAAAAATTCAGTTTGAAGCCCAGACTGCTCAAGCAAGGTCTAATGTCTTAGAGGGAAAGCAGCAAGTCCTCACTATGGAAGAATTACAAGGAAATCGACATCTAAAAACAAAACAGTGGCAGAATCTCCAATTCACACTGGCTGTAGGCAACAAAATCAATCCCAATCACATTTTCCCAGCCAGGCTGCTCATCAGACACAATCTTAGTGCAGGCTGGGAGGAGGAGGAAGGAATGCAAACTGGAATTCCTATGGGCAGAACTGAGCAAATCCGTGCATACAGCATCAAGCACCACATCAGCCAAAACACAGGAAAGCCCCATGGCAACCATTCCCAGGATGAGACAGGAGGAGAATATCAGAATCACGAAATCCCAGAATAATTTGTGTTGGAAGGACCTTATATCTCATCCCATTCCACCTCTTGCCAGGGCAGGGACACCTTGTTGTGCCAAGCCTCATCCAAGCTGGCCCAGGACACTTCCAGGGGTCCAGGGGCAGCCACAGCTCCTCTGGTGCCACAGCCCTAGCTTGGGGCAGGAGGCAGCAGGGGCGTGCAGGGTGGGATTTCCCCTCTCTGGGTATCCCCTCAACATCAGCTCCATCACCTCCCATTACAAACAAAAGGCAGCAGGAGCTCTTCCTAGGGAAGAAAAATGGGTGAGGAGGGGGGATCCCAGAGCCCATCTTGGCTCCCAAAGTGTGTCAGGCAGGAATGAATCACTCCAGGGTACCTGCAGATGTGTGATTAGTGCAGTGAGAGGTCTGGCAGAGCAGTTTGCTGTCAGTCATCACCACAAACCTGTCACGTAGGCTGGGGCACCTCCCAGCCTGGCTGCCAGTGCTTCCAAATGTTCCAGGTGAAATCCAAACCCCCCGAGCTCAGTTCCAGCATCCCAAGTGTTTCCTGTCCCAGACACCTCCAACAAGGTCCTTGTCTGCCCAGCTGCACAGGGGGTTAATGCAGGGGGGATCATGAGGACTGTGCCTTCCCTTAAATGCCAGCTCCTGGGAATTCCATCTGAAGCTTTGTGGTTTAGCACAAGTTCCACATCCTGGGGGTAACTTTTCATGCTGAGGAGCCCCACCTTCCCTCTCAGATGTCAGAGGGGAACTTGCAGCCTCCTGGGTGATGCAGCAGATCGGAAAGAAGCCGGTACTTAGCATTAAAAACAAACAAATAAACAAACAAACAAACAAAAAACCAAACTAAAAATTAATTCCTGAGTTTTATTCCTGCTTTAGGATTTTGCAACAGCTTGCTGGAAATGGTTTTGTCCCTTCTAACAGCAGAAGTTGCATCAAAAGTTGTCCTAACAAGTAAAGTAGGGCAGACAGAGGAAAGAGAGGCTGACTGCAGTGACCAAGCCCCAGCAGGCTGAGATTTCCCACCCACGAGGCTCCATGAGAGGTGGACATAAAACCCTGTTCTCCCAGAGGTTTGAGCTTGTCCCTGTCCCACTCTGAGAGCTGCACCCCACCACTGCGTCTGTAATGAGTGACTCTAATTGCTGTCCTGAGCATGGGGTGGAGAGCCATCCAATTCCCAAAGTGCAGAGTGAAAAATCAGTTCTGCTCCTTTTCCAAGGGAAAAAGGAGACCTTAAAGACCAGCAGGTGTGAGAAACCCCTGTTAGAAGAGGGTCTGGTGAGAGCCATCCCAGCTGACCTAAACACTGCCTGCTCTCATTTTTGGCATCAGAGACACCCCTGGCCCTAAAGCTTTGTCTGGTGACAAAGCCAAGGTGAATTTCCCAGATGGAAAAAGCCTTAGGTCCCTGCGTCCTTATTTTATGTCCCTGGTTGCAGTGGGGTGCTGGGCAGCGGTGGGTGCTCTGCCGCTGCCTGCGGATTAAAGAAATTAAATTCCAGCGACCATTGCACTCTCACCTGGGAGACTTTAACTGCCAAAAAAGCACAATTCCCACAGTGGGAAGAGCTTCCCCACTCTTGCTCACCCTCAGCTGTCAGGCTGGTTGGAGGGAAGGGGAATCAGGGGTGGAGGGTGATATTAATTAATCTGTGTCCCAACCTCAGCCTGAGTCCTTGCTGATCCATCCCCAGGCCGTGCCTCAGGTCACGGAGCTGGACAGGGAGACGCCAGGGAGGGACAATCCCGGCTGCTGCACTGGATGCAGGAATCCCCAGGGAAAAGCAGATCCCTCAAGGGAGCTGGGCCTGGCCCACCACCAAAATGGTCCTTTTTGTAAGGTGGGGGGTGAGCTGTGGCTGAAGGGAACGTGGCAGAGCGGGGCGGGTTCATCCTGACCCCTTGGATGTGGTGGGAGATGGAAAGCTGCCAGCACAGACAAGCAGGAACACCCTCAGGAATTTGGAATCTTCTCCAGCCCTGGCTCTACCAGGTGTAAACCTGAGAGATCCTGCACAGGGAGGGGAAAGGGAGGAACTGATGAGACCAGGAAAACCAAGAATCCTGTCCCGGTGTCACTGGCCTCTCCCTGACCCCATCACACCCCATCCCTAGGGAGGTCCAGCACATGTCCCCAGCTCCAGGGAGGGAGAGACATGACATTTTGGGGTGGGCTGGGGGAAGCAGCACATCCCCAGGGCAGGGGGATGGGGTAGGACCCTGGTTTTGCCTTCACTGCCACTCAAGGCAGGGCATCCCCCTGGAGACCCCCCTCATTCCCCAGCCTGGGCAGAGGATGGACGTGGCTGAGGGACCCCTTGGTGGCATCTGGAGTGGCCCAGGGAAGGAGAAAGCCCCTCCCACAGCCCCCCCGGAGGAATTTGAGCTATGCAGGGAGCAGAGGTCACTGCAATCAGGTGCAGTGTAAAAGGGAAACAAAGATAAACCCCATAAATCAGGCTGTGGGAAGAGGAGGAGGGCACAAGTGCACAGAGCTGCAGGAGGATGGTACAAGGAAACCCCCACCCCGGGCAGAGGGAGTGGGACGTGAGAGAATAACCTGGAGCAGCCTGGAGAGGGGGGATGGCCAGGGAAAGGGGAGCTGAAAGCATCCTCAGTGGGGGGAGTCCTCTCAGTGTAAAAAAACCCCAAAAAAACAACAAAAAAAGCAAAATGCGCGGGAAAATACAGAAGCAATGGGTTAGGCATAGAAAAAATTACAAACAAAAAAAACCCCCTCAAAATACTATTTTACTTCAATTTTAGTCTATTTTTTATGTTACTCTCATAATGGAAGATGGAAAGAGACACAAAGCTCTCCCTGAAGAAGGTTACAAATAAAGTATTTTAAAACATGTAATTATTTTTCTGCTTAGACAGGAGAACCCCCCCAAGGCTAGAAGCTCCATTGTGCAAGCATTTGTGCCTCCAGCTTTCCACATGATGCTGCATGTCCATCCATCCTGGGGATGGATGGATGGATGGATGGATGGATGGATGGATGGATGGATGGATGGACATCTTGGCAATTTGGCTGGTAAGCTGCTCCCCTTTCCTTAGCCCTCCAGGTGAAAATGTATCCAGGCACTTTTTTGGGACACGGGATAATAAGCTCCTGGTGAAAATCCATGCTGGTCCACATGATGTGTGATCATGAGGGCGGCAAAAACCCACGCCAGATGCTCTGGATCTCATCCCACCTCGTCTGGTCAGAGCTGGTGCACCCTGGGAAGGAGGATCCCAACAGAATCCCAGCTTCCACAACAGGATACCGAGAGCCAGCTCCTGTGCAAAGTGAGAAGGAAAACGTGAGCCTGAGCAGGAGCAGATGGGAAACGTGACCCTTGGAGCCACCGAAAATAAAATGGGAACTGCGCGGTCTCGTGGCTTTTTGCTCGCTTTCACACACAAGGGGATCTTAAAATGCATCATTCTCAGTCCTGAGAAACTTTGGAGGCTCTGGCCAGTCTCCCCCAGCCCTGGCAGAGGAGCTGGAGCCTCGCTGACATGGAGCGCCCACAAGCCGTGCGAAAATAGGTGACTCGCTGGAGGAGAAAGAGAAAAAACTATAAATATCCTGAGTGAGGGAAGAATTCATCACTCACTCACTCAGCTCTTATTATACATCACAGAGAGCTGTTATACAAACCCCTGCCATGAAGAAAGGCCCAGGCATGAATCACTCCCTGTGAGATATCCAAGAATCCCAGCCACAGAGGTGAAACCCAAATGGATCCAGACAGCCTTGGAGCCTCTGTTCCGACAATGAGCTCCTGTTCACATTCCTGTGATCATCCAGGAGACACTCTGTCCTTTTGGGAAAGATACCTAGGGGTAGAGAAGAGAGATCTTCTCCCTCTGAAGGACTTCTAATTCAAAAAGACTGAAGGGGAGCAGTGCCCAATGCCCAGGTGCCATCCCCAGCCTAAAAGATTAGGGGAAAGGGTTTTTTAGGATGCAAAAAATAGAAAAGAGAGAGATCAGCATCACAAGTCCATTTTCCTTCCTCCATGGGCTCCCACTGTGCCTCATCTGACTTTTCCAGTCTGCAAGGATATGACTGTACCTCCCCGTTCAAAGCCAATCCATGAATTCATGGAATCACAGAATGGCTTGGCTTGGAAAGGACCTTAGAGATCATCTCATTCCAACCCCTCTGCCATGGACAGGGACATCTTACTTCTCCCCTGATGGAGAGGAGACAAAAAGCAGCTGGAAGTTAAAGTCTAAAGGCTGTGGGGATGAAACCTGCTGTCCACAATTCAGGATCACAAGAGGGCTGGACACTGAATGCTGAGATAAAGTAGATGCCTAGAATAATCCAAATAGCTGAGATAAGGCCTGGTCTGGGGCTGGCACATCCATCCATCACTGACCTGGGGCCAGGAGCCTGCTCTGACCTGACCCAAACCTCCAACACACCGCAGCCACTCCACCTTCCAGATCCCAGGGTGGCTCCAGGCAGGGTCAAGGTTCTTGGAATCCTGGATCCGTGTAAGGGAGGGTGACTGGGGCTGAGGCTGTTGGCTCTGAGTTGTGCTGGAGGGCTCTGCTGGAGCAGCCAAGCCCTCCCCCTGAAGGCAGTGAGGTGGGGTTAAATGCGTTCTGATCACTTCTGACCATTCTGACCAGCCTGGCTCACAGGGAAAAGTTTTGGCAATGACCAAGGCTGGACACCAGCTGGGCAGTGGAGATTCTCCGGGGTCTTTGCTCAGGTGACTCCCCCAAGTCAGTGGGATGCTGCTCTCCAAAAGGTCAGGAATGGGCTGTGGAGGGGGCTCTGCATGGATTTATTCCCCCTGATGAGCTCACGTCCTGGCAGGAGAAAGCTGCAGATGGAGCTGAGTGGTTTCTCATCAGTCTCATCCACACCTCAAGCAATGCTGCCTGGTCCTTTGCTCCAGGTGGAAGAGATAGTAAAGGCCTTTTTTCCAGCTTATCCTCATTTTCTTATCTCCTCTCCCACTTCCTCAAAGCCTGTGAGGGCTGCAGGCAAGTCACCTCTGAAATATGAGCCCTTGTTCATCACCACGTCAAACCATTCCCCTGAATAATTGTGCTTAAAGCCAAAGCTGAAGCCCCACATCTTCCCTCTCCTGGAATTTCAAGGGTGGGGAGCCCTGGGAAGGGAGGACGGCTCTGCTGACAACATAGAGGGGATGGATGGGATGGGGAAAATGGATCAGAGGTGTCTTTGCTTGTTGTAGGAACTTTGGTGCCTCTTGCAAGGCTCAGAGCACAGGGCAGGCGCCCACATGAGGCTGCAGGAGCCAGCAAGCTCTGCTCCTGTCATCATTCCAGCCAGGGAAAACAGCTCCCAGCACTGGGAACCTTAATTGGGCTTCCCTCATAAATCACCTTGATGTCACCCAGCTGCAAGCACTTCCCAGCTTGGCATGTGAAGGCATTTCTCTATTTTCATCCTGCTCCATTCTTCACCTGACCCCTCAGAGCCTCTGTCCCCGAGCCCCCTGGTTACATCCCAGGAGCCCTGCTCCTCCAAGAATGTCAGCTATTCCAGGTTGTTTTGCCCTGCTCACAGGCACACTGATGCTTTGAGAGACACTTGCCGTGCTAGCAGCCAGCCACAGCACCTAGTTTCCTCTCCTAGATTAGTCATTCTTCCCAAATTTCCTTCTTTTGTGTAGGGATTCCCTCTGTTTCCTGCTACAGCCTTCGTTTTCCCTGCTCTATGAGCACTTGGAAGTATTTGTACTGCCAGGGAGGCTAGTTCATCTGTTCAGCTATTTTTATTCCTCCTGCCATAGCATCTAAAGAATTGTTTTTCCAGAATAATCTCTGCAGGTCAGGAAGGGAAAGAAATCATCTTGGATACAGCTGAATGGATTGAAAGCAGTTTCCTACACAACAGGACCCCATCGCACTGCTGAAATCTAATATCGATACTCCATGACTTGATGATCCTCGTGGGTCCCTTCCAAACTCAGGATATTCCATGATTTAAGTGGTAGAAATTCAAAGTAGAGCTATGTTCCTTGAGACATCACTCCCGGTGTCAAAGGTGCCAATGCTGGGACTGTGGGGGATCCACTGCACCTCTGAGGACTAAAAGGTTTTGGTTTCTTTCCAAACTATTAAACCTCAGCCGAGCATCCCACAAAATTGCTCTTGCTCTCAGCGTGCCCAGGCCTGGCAGCAGGAAATAAACCCTGCCCATGGCAGGAAAGTTGGAATGAAGTGATCTCTAAAATCCCAACCCAAACCATCCTGCCATTCTGTGCTCAAGCCAGAGGCTCAAGCCTCTGCAAATATGGATTCCTTTGGAGAAAAGGATAATCCAAAGGCTTCTGGGCTCAGCTCGTTCTGTGTGGCTGCACCAAATCACAATTTGGGGAGTCAGGCTCCCTCCTGCTGCTCCTTGGAGGCAGCGTGGCCGTGCTGCAGCAAACCCAGCCTTGCCCACCAGTGTGGGATGTGCGGAGCATCCCTCGTGCTCTGCCTGCAGGGACGCGCCTGGAATTCCTGCTCCAAGCCAGGGACTGGCAGCTTCTGGCACAGCTGTGCCAAGGAGATGCATCTTTGCCAGCTCCTTCTCCCTGGATCCTTCCTCTGGGGTCAGTCTGGTCCCAGCAAGCCCCGACGCCTCCCCTGTGCCCGCCATCCCAGCCCCAGGAAGGATGGATCCAACTCCACATGGATGGATCAGCCTCCATCTGGTGGGTAATTCCACAGGGGACAAGTCCAAATTGGAGCACTCTTCTCAGTTGTCTCTGTGGGGGCTTGTAAGGCTGAACCCAAGTGCCAAGACGCATTCTCCTCATTGCAAAAATATCCCATGGCTGTTCCTGAGGAAGGACATTCCCTTTGGGCTTGAACAGCACATCTGGGTCAGTAGGAGGAACAGCAAACATGTGGAGTTTTTGTGGAGCAGAAAGGCATTGCTGATGCTATCTGTCATTTGTGGGACACACCTGAAGGTCAGCCTTAAACACCCCAAGCTTCCAAAATGCTGTGCTTTTCCTCATAGTTGGTGTTTGGAAGATGGCCCATTCCAAAGCTTCTTCCAGCATCTGCGAGGTTTAAAACCAAGCCTTCTGCTCTCTGGAGTGTGAGCAGCCTGGAGCCCTTCCAGCAGCTTGCTCAGTGACCCTTGGTGGCCTGTCCCCCTCAGCTGGGCACTGCTGGGGCTGCCAGAGCTGGTGAAGCTTCTTGGATCCCATCCTCACTTCCCAGCTCCTCCCTGGCCAAGCTTCTCCTCAGCTCCGAGGGCAGCTCTGCCTCTCCCTCCTCATGCACACAGTCCATCAGAGTCAGATCCAACCTTGGAGCAGCCTCAGTTTTGCCCTTTCCCTCCTGTTGTCACCATGAGGGGTCTCCAATGAACATCTTGTTCCCACCAGGACTCATCCCAAACCTTCTGGGGTGTGTGGCAAACCCAAAGGAGCACTCTCAATCCTCCTCTGGACTCTTCCCCATCCAGGGCATCATCCCAACCCTGACACAACCCTGCTGTTGTTCCCCCAGCCTTTGATCATTTATTCGCAGGCTGGACAGATTCTCCCCATTGCGAATCACAGCCCTCTAATTGGACTGAGAGCCAGGCCTGCACCTTCCCCTGTAATTTAGCTTTAATTAATGCCCATTTATTATTAACTGTTTTCAGCTGGGCTTAGGCTTAATATCAGCTGGTTATTATCCAGAGGCCAGCACGGATTGTTTTCATCTCCTTTATTACCCATTTCAGCAATTTCCCCCCTCCCCTGTTGACAGATGCCCACAGAATGTGCAGGATCAGCATAAAGGGTCCCTGTGAAGGAACAAGAGGGCTTTCAAAGCCACCAAAGCCCAAGGAAAGCCTCCCCACGTCCCCAGGTCAGTGCTCAAGGCACATGGACAAAGGAAAATCCCTGTGTTCCACAGAAGATACAGAGTGTATATATATATATATTTTTTTTTTTAATAGTGCACAAATCTGTGATTGAGGGTGGAAATTACCCAGGAGCTATTTTGAAAGAATTGGGCCATTTTCATGTTCTTTTATACTTTCTATTTGCTCATTTCTGGCTTTAAGAAAATTAAAAAAAAAGTGAAAAAGAAGAACAGAGAGAGAAACCTTTCCTTCTACTTCCTTTTATCACATATCCCACCCCACACCCCCAAGAAAAAAAAAATTAAAAATAGCAGCAGTGAAAGTACAACACCGAAACATTTTGGGAAAGGTCAGGAAGTGTTGGAGGAGCAGAAACATCCCCAGGGAGGGATGCAATGTGTGACTTGCAGGTAAAAAAACCCAGTGACAACTGCTGGGCTTGACATTTTCCCCACCCTTAGGGGATATTTCAGTTCACTGTTTCTTGACAATTGTTGTGAAATTGGCAGTTCTTGCCACATTTAGTGCTTTCTTCTTATTGCTTTGTGCGAAGGTTGCAAAATTGACCTCTGGATTTTGGTGGGGGAAAAAAAAATAAACACTCTGGAGTTTCCAGGACTAACCTCCCTTTGCCCCGGGGGTGTGGGGGACACTAAATCTCCTTAAAACCTTGGCAGCAGCTGAATGAGATCAGGCAGGCTCTGGTAGAAGTCACTTAAAGCTGGTCAGGATGGCAAGGGCATCCCAGTGCCTCGTGGAAAGGGGAAAATAATGGGAAGGAGGGAGAAGTCTGTGGAGTGCTAAACCATCCCACTGCATCCCATCCCATCCCATCCCATCCCCAGCACAGCAGGAGAGCTGCCCTGGGACAATTACCTTGAGCCGAGCGCATCATCCAGCCGGGAGCTCTTCCCTCCCTGCAAGAGCCTCGTTTGCTTTAATTACTCTCATTTGGAAGTCAATTCAGAGCGGCTTTCCTGAAGATGCCTGCCTGGAGCAGCCCTGGAGGAGCTGGAAAACAACGGAAATGTTTTCAGCTGCATATCAGCCCCCTCGGGCTTGACAAAAAAATCGGGGAAGTGCATCAACAAAACACTTTCAAGATGCTTTCTAAAGATGTTTTCCCGAACTTGCTTTTACCCAAGCTTTCAGCACAGTAAATTTCCCAGCCCTCAAGGCTGGAAAAAAAAATCAGAGACCCATCATCATCTTCAAAGAATTTGGGTTAGGAGGGACCTTCAGAACCGTCTATGTTCCATCCCTGCCATGCCCAGGGACACCTTCCACTATCCCAGACCCCTCCAGCCCCAATGTCCAACCTGGTTTTGGACACTCTCAGGGATCCAGGGGCAGCCACAGCTTCTCTGGGCATCCTGTGCCAGGGCCTGCCCGCCCTCCCAGGGAACAATTCCTTCCCAATATCCATCTAACTCTGCCCTCTGGCACTGGGAAACCACTTGCCCATGTCCTGTCACTGCAGGCCAGGACAGAACCCATAAATATTGGATGCTGCCAGTCCCAAAGGCTTTTTTTAGTAGCCAGGAGCAGCCTGACTGATGGTCCAGTGTGTTTTCATCCACAGCAGCTTGGGCTACCAAAGCAATGGCTGCCTGTGGCCACAACAGTTTATTTTGGGAGATCTGGAGGGCACAGGATTTAGAAAAGAACAGCATACTGGCAAGGAAAGGGTTTCTGAAATATTTTCTAGCAGTATTAAAAAAACCAAAAAGCTGATGTTTCAGCAAAATGTCACTACAGCAGGAAAGACAAATCAAGAGCAAGCCAGACCTGTCCCCTTCTCTGCTGACCTCCTCCTCCTCTCTGAATTCCTTTGGAGTTGAAGCAGTGGCTCTCCCGGGTATAAATTCATCAGGTTCCAGTCACTTCCGAGCCAGACTCTGACAATAAGCTCTGCATGGCCTTGCAGGTGACCCAGAACATGCAGCAGAGCAGGGTTGGGATCACAGCTTTTAAATCCTGGCTCTGCTCCTGCCAGCAGCCCTTGTCACCAGCTGATAACCAGAAGCAAAGGCACTGTTTTCCAGTGCCCTGGAATGACAGATGGCCAGCGTGGATCTGGGCATCACCTCAGCTTGTTCAGAGCATGCCCAAGTCCTCTCCTGGCATGGGTGGACACATCCCAAGGGTTTTCCTGCACAGCAGGAACTCTGCAGCAGCTTCCCACAGTCCCTTTTCTCCATGTGGGTAAGAACCAGGAGTGCTGGAGCTGTGGTTCGCGTTTCCTGACACCTCGTGCCACGAGCGCGCGTGGTCCTGCAGCAGCAAGGATGGAGCCTGGGGATCAACACTGCCAGGAAGTGGATTTTGGAGGGCTGCAAAGGTGCCTGGGGGCACAGCCCTGCTGTCTGAAAGCCTTCTCCCATGCTCCTCCTCGGGAAAACAGCTTGTCTGAGGTGGATTTCGCCAGCCCAGAGAGGAAAAAGGCACAGACACAGCCAAAGATGGAGCTGCTTGGAAAACTGGGCATGCAGGGTTGCAAGAGCTGGAGCGTGGCCCAGGCACCTGATAAATCCAGTGCTGGGAGCATCCTCCTGTGAGGCTGTAATTCCTGCTGGCCTTCTGCCCCTGCTCCATTTGCCAAATGCTCCTGGTGGCCAGCAGGAAGATTTTGAAGCCTTGGCATGTGACTGGGAGAGCCTGCAGTGGGCACAGGCAGCTTGGAACTCACCCCTGCTCCGCAAACAGAGGTGTTTTCCCTTTCTCAGAGCTCCCAGCCCTTCCCAGAGCCTACCTCAGAGAGTGGCTGGGTTTGGGATATGGGGACAGCACTGCTCCTGCATCAGAGACAGGGCAAAAAAGGCCAGAAAAGCAACAAATGACAAGGGTGGTGAGCCCTGGCATAGACTGACCAGAGCAGCTGTGGCTGCTCCTGAATCCCTGGAGGTGTTCCAGGCCAGGCTGGACACTGGGGCTGGGAGCAGCCTGGGATAGTGGAAGGTGTCTCTGCCACGGCAGGGGGGTGGAACTGGATGGCTTTGAGCTGCATTGCAGCCCAAACCATTCCGGGATCCCATGGAAAAAGAAGTCTGGCTATTCTGTCACAAAGGCAAGCAGGCATGGAAATGTGCCCCCCAACCTTTTGGATCGCTTCCCTTCTCCGAGGCAGGTGTTGTTTTGTGTTCTGCTCCCTTCCACCTCCCTGCTCCTGCCCTAGCACAGGGAGAGCTCCTGAAATAGCTGCTGCTCCTGAGCCACTTTATTTCGGATGCAAATCATTGGTATTCTGCAAGAAGAGCTCTCTATCCTGCCAGACCTGTTCCAGCTGATTTCCCCACAGAGCTGAAACCCTTCCCATAAAAACCTCCGGCTGCAAGCCAGGGTTTGCCCCCTTTCTTTCTTTCTTTATCATTCCAGGCCCGTCCCCCTCCTCATTTGTCTCCTTTTATTTCCCTTCCCTCACATCTGCGTTGCTGCAGAGCGCTGTTAATAAGATTTATGGCTGAACATTCTCTGGCATCCAGGTAATTCCATAGGCACTTGCTGGTCCGGTTTGAAAAGCAAACAGCTCCCCTCACCATTCCTCTTTCATCTCTGTTACCTGAATTCCCCAAGACAAACCTTGGGGAAGGTAAATATTTGGTCCTGGCTCCAAAGATTTAAGGCTCCCCTCTCGGTGGGGGGATCTGGGCAGGGGTAGGGATGCCCTTTCCCATGCTATGGCTTTGCTGAGGACCAGCAGTGCAGGGGAGGAGGGAGAAAGGGGAGCACTGTGACTCTGCAGGAGACTGGGATCACCAGACCAGAGTAATTCCATGTGAAATGACCCCTGGAGGCCACTGCTCCAAACCCTTGTTCAAAGGTAGGGCCAGCCAGATCCAGTTGCTGTGTCCAGCTGCTGTTTAGCCATCTCCAGGGAGAAACTGGATTTGTAGGAAGACACTGTTTCTCAGGGAGGATTTTCTCAGGTTTTCTTTAACTCTGCACAAGCAGGAGGCATTGAGAGCTTGTCCAGGAGTAAATTAAAACTAAGACACCCTATGCCTGCAGCCAGGAAAGCAGAAAATGGGGAAAAATAGCTTCTCCAAGAGTAATTATGCAGCAAAGTGACTGAATGGGGCAGACAGCCGAGGTTAAATCCATGCCATGGATCCTGTGGCAGCAGCACTACCAGGAAAACCTTTATGGGCTTTCACACTGAACAACAAACAAGGGAAATCTGAGTTTCATCTGCTCCAGTGACTGGGAAGTGGGAATTTGCAGGTAACAGAGCAGGAATATTTCAAAGAGCTGTGTTCATAGGATCACAGAACAGTTTGGGTTGGGAGGGACCTTAAAGCTCATTCATTCCCATTCCCTGCCACAGGCAGGGACACCTTCCACTGTCCCAGGCTGCTCCAAGCCCCATCCAACCTGGACTGGGACACTCCCAGGGATCCGGGGGCAGCCGCAGCATCTCCAGGCACCCCATGCCAGGGCCTTACACCCTCCCAGGGAACAATTCCTTCCCAATATCCCATCTAACCCTGCCCTCTGGCAGTAGGAAGCCATTCCCTGAGTCCTGTCCTGCTCCAGGCTGTTGTCCCAAGTTCCTCTCCAGCTCTCCTGTGCTGTTTTTCTGCCCGTGGGCAACATCAAAGGGACCTTTTTTCTCCAAACCAGGTTATCCAGCTCCCCAAAACATGGTGATAACTCACAGGATCATGGTGGCAGGACAGAAACCTTTCCCTTAGCTCCAGATCTTCCTGGAAACTTCTCTGTGAAGCAACAGAAGGAAAACCAGTGCCAAAATGTAAGCTGAGAAACCACCCAAATCTCTCTCTAATCCCTGGGCACAGCCCAGTTCTGCCACGGGACAGGAAATTTATATCATCTGCCAACAAAAAGCAAATTGAAGGGAACTCGATTTTGTACCTTGCAGTTTCTTCTGCTGCTGGGATGTATATATATATTTTTAAGGTTGTTTGTTCTTCCTAGAGGGTAAAGTCTTGTTCCCTGCCCTGCTGCCCAGGGATTCCCAAGCACTTTCTGCTCCTTTTCTATGGCTTGCAGACCTTGTGATATTTACAGGGCATCTTGGGGACACAATTTAGTGCTTGCACTTGAGCTTAGAGGGCTCTTCCAACCTTAGACAAGATTCTGTGATCTTGGAAAATCCTGTCAATTTTATGCTCTGTGCCAACTGCCCCTTGGAAGGGCTTGCCCAGAGTGGACCAGTGGGGGATTATCCATCCCAGAATCTTCCTGTCAGGCCTGCAGGCAGGGATCAGAGGAGGCCACAGGGAATGGCACGCTCCAGACAGCCCATCTGCAGTGCAGTGCAGTGACTCCACGGGCAGATTTCCCTTTCATGGAGGGCACTCCCTTGGAACGAGCACTTGGCAGCAGATGAGTGAGGAACGAGATGGCTCTAATCCCATAATTTAATTAGAGCTGTGTAGAACTGCCTAACCAAAAGCCCATTTCCTGAGCAGGCTGCAGTGCTGGGTGCCTGGACCCTCCTGCCCCTGCTCTTCCACACTGCACTGTCTCCTGTTTTCCCTTCCCACGGGTTTTAGCCTGGGGCTGGGACTCCCCCCAGCTGTACATGTTTGTGAACACAGGAGCAACTGGAGTGGTCTGGTGGGGAGGGGAAGGGCAGGAGTTCAGGTTTTATCCCAGAGGCAGGAGGTGGCACTGGAAATCTCAGTTCCAAGTCTCCATCAGTGCAGGAGAAGTTCCAGGCCTCCTCCACTGAGCAAAAAATGTTGGCCAGGACAACATTTGGTCAGGCTCTGCTGAAGGAGAATGCTGGGGGGGTCAGATCCCATCTGCCCAGACCCCTCTCACACCATCCCAGAAGTAGGAGTCTCCTTCAGGATCTGCTGGAGAGCACCAAAGAGCCCTCCCTGATCATCCCATGGGGTAGCTCCCATCTGAACTGCAGAACAAACTGGGATGGCATGGCCTGGACATCACTTCGGAGCACAAGCAGACCTTCTTCCAACTGGCCTCAGTGCCCAGCTTCCCCTTCATGGCCTGTGCATGTCCTTGAGGGTGGGGAGGCCCTGGAAAAGGCTGCCCAGAGAAGCTGGCCCATCCCTGGAAATGTCCAAGGCCAAGTTGGAAAGAGCTTGAAGGAGCCTGGTCTGGTGGAAGGTGTCCTTGCTCATGGAAGGAGGCGGAACATGATCAGCTTTAAGGTCCTTGCCAACCCAAACTGTGATGGAGCAAATGGATCTGGGAATGAGAGACCAGCAGCCTGAGGGACCATTTGGTAAAGGCAGGAATGCACAAACCCATCCATCCAAGAGGGAAGCAGCCTGCTGACCCCTTCTCCCTGTCTCAGGGAAAAGTTCATCCTGACCCCAAATCCACATGGGATCAGGTCAGCAGGAGGTTTTGGTTGGATTCTGGCTTGTTCCTGCCCCACACATTCCTGGGCCATGGCTCCCAGCCGCCTCCCGGGGGCTCAGCCAGACACAAAGGCCTCCTGGTGCAAACAAATTCCTGCACAGCAGCAAAATCCCAGCAGCAAAATGCCTGATTAACAATCACTGGCTCCTTGCCACCCATCCACCAGGCCCAAGCTTGCAGCAGTAATTGCTGCCCCATTATGTTTTCAGGATGCTCCAAGGTGAAAGGGAGCTTTGTCCCAGAGCCCTGGGAGAGCCAGGGATGCCTCAAGCTGGCAAACAGCTCCTCCTGCACCCAGTCCTGATGCTGGGACAAAGGCAGGGCTGGGCATCCCATTCTGCTCCTCAAGGCCTTGGTAAGAACTCCCAGCTCCAAGGGGAAAGGAGGAATCCTGGTATCTCACTAAAAGTCCTGACAGTGTCCCTGGAGACACCCTCTGGAAATGCATTCAGGGGATAATGTTATCCCAGTGCCACAGAAATGCCCCCAGATGACACCATCCCAGTCATGCAGAAACACTCCAGCAAATGTCGTTATCCCATTTCTGAGGACAGAAACGTCCTCAGGCAATGTCTCTACCCCGCAGAAATGCCCCCAGGAGGTGTCACCATCCCAGTGGCACCAACAAATGCAGCTGCAATCCCCCTGCCCTGGCATGGGAAGAGCCCCAGGACAGCAGTGAAGGTGTTCCACAGCAGTGGCTCGGGGGTTCCATCACTGCAGCTCTGAGGAAGGTCCTCTGCAAGCATCTTCTGACAGAAGCCAAAGGAAATCCTCAGCATTGGGGCATTTCCTACCTCTTCTTCTACGCTGCAGGCTGCTTGAAAGCTGCACCAAGACCAAAGATTTTTGCTGCTGGACTCCCCACCTTTTCCTGCTGCTGCTGTGCAGGATGAGATCTGTGGCCCAGCCTGGAGGGAGCATTTCTTTGTGGCTCCCTGAGGAATCCCACACACACAGCACTGCCTGGATGTGGTTGAACAGGGATTCCCCTGCTGCAGAGCCCACCTTTCATTCACCTGCAGCTGCAGGAGGGATCGGAGCCACTCCAGCCTTTGAGATCTCCAGAGGAAGCAGAACAGGCAGGAAAAGATGCTGGAGGCCAGAGGGAGTTGGGAAAACTTGGCTGTAAGAACTGCTCCTGGTTTGAAGACAAAAAAAAGGAATGAAGTTTCCTGAATCCAGGGCCAGCACCGTGCTCCTTTGGCTCGGATGTAGTGATGCTTTGGGCTGTACATGAACCACCCTGTCTCCCACAGCCCAGCCCTGCCCCAGCCTGGAAAATCAGCACCAGGCACAGCCAGCCCTTGCTGTTCTAGGGAAAAGCCTGCAAAAGAGCTGCTCTTGTGCCATCTGCCTGAATTTCTGGGTCCTCCTGAAGGACCATTATCATTCATAGCACACTTCCCCAAAGAATTGCCTTCCTTCCTTTTCAATCTACCGCTGCAAAGAATAAATCGTGCTTTGCTGCTAACCCAGGCAGGAGGAAATTGCTCTCATTTAGGCAAAACTCTGAACCTTGGTGAATCCAGTGGCCTGATCTGGGAAGCAAAGCAAGCCTGGCTAGTGCAGCCGAAGGAAACCACCTGAGTGTTTTGATCCCACTGCTGCTTCCCAAGGGACTCCTGGTGAGGAGAGACTCCAAGGGTGGCCAGCTGCTCCAGCCAAACCCAGAGCTCAGCCAGCTGCTCTGCAGAGCACCAGGCAGGGCTCTTCCCACCAGCTTCCTCTTCTGCAGAGAACTCGTGTGCTGTGACGCAGAGCAGCTGCAACTTCCCTGTTCCGAAATCCCCCCAGTTTGCCCTGCAAGCAAAAGTTTTGATCC
>PYHW01010068.1:127144-138260 GCA_013186435.1 Turdus rufiventris
GCTGCAAATACCCATGACTGGGTCCTGCTGAGCTTCTCAACAAGTCCTTGTCCTCAGGGCTGCTCTCCATCCATTCCCCACCCAGCCTGTACTTCTGCTTCTCACTGAGCTGTGCAGCACCAAGCTGTAAATTCCTTCTTCCTGCCATGCAACAAGCAGCAGGAGTGAGGGATGCAGGGTTCCCAGCCAAATCCCATGCATCCTGTCCCTTCTTCCCACTCGGAGTGCCAGCCAGGTGGAGAAGCACTGGGCTACCAGCTCCCTTTCCCAGAGAGGGTGGAGCATTCCTCTCTCCAGGGAAGGCAAAGTGAGGAGGGAATTGAAGATGTTACAGCAGCAGCTGGGGACAGAGAAAATGAGATTTATTACCCTGCTCTGCTTCAGGCTTTGGATGAATCACAAGTGACTCAGCTGCTTTGAAACTGAGGGCACTGAACAGCTGAGGTGACTTTGTGGCCCTCAGTGTTCTCTTGTGAGTGTGGTCCCCTGGTGGTAACAGGGGTGGGAATTCAGGTTCATTTCCTAAGGGAAGAAATCCCTCCAGGAATCTGCAGCATGCAGCAGCCCTGAGATGGACTTGAGCTCAGTAGTCATTCCAGCATCCATTCCTGGGAAAGGCAATCCTGGTGCCTTTGGAGCCTGCAGTACCTAATTATAAGGAAAGCTGAGGAGAAAGGGAAAAAAAAACAACAAAAAACCAAAACAAAAAACAAAAAACAAAAAAAAACAAAACAAAAAAACAAAACAAAAAAACCCCACAAAACAAAACAAAAAAAACCCCAAAAAAACAATGCACCAGGAAAAAAAAAAAAAAGAAAAAAAAAAAAAAGGACATTTCTGAGCAATCTTCGGTTTACCACAACTTCATTGCCATCCAGCTTCCAAAAGTTCTGGAACAATCCCACTCCTGTGTCATCTTGTGTAGCTTCTGGAGCTGAACATCTGCTTTTGGGAGGGATGCTGCACTATGCTGCTCCAGCAGGAAACCAAAACAGTGGATTTATCCTGTCCTTTCCTGCAGGAGGGACAGTCCAGTGCTTTCTGGCAGCAAGGAGGAGGTGCTTACACACATCTGCAAAGCCCTTCCAGGCTCAGGGAGCAGCCAAACCCGCAGGCTGGCAGGGAGATGTGCCAGGAAAGGAACTCACAGTCCTCTGGGATGCATTGAAAAGGTCAAATGGGAGATCCAAGGAAGGCAAGGAGGAGGACATGGAGCTATGGATGGACTAGAAAAACATGGAGAAGGAGGAGGAAAAGGGAGGTAGTGAAGGAAGCATGTTAGCACCAAGTAAATGAGGCAGTGACAATGCAATTAGCCTGACTTTCCCAATGGAAAGGTGTTTCCATCAGGAGCATTTCCTCCTAGCATCAGTCAGGGACAGCACAGAGCATCCATCCAGACCCAGTGCTCCCAGCACAAGATGGGCAACTGAGGAGGGTGCTTGGGCAACTGAGCTCCAGCTCTCTGCCCTGCCAGAGCTTTCCTGCAGGAAGCTTTGTACCCCCGAGGGAGGGGACGAGGGCAGGCAGCCAGCCCACCTCGCCAGCTGCCAGAGGGACAAACAACAATCCTGTCTGAACAAGAAACAGCCAAGGGTTTCCAGGCTTGCCTGCAAGATGTGGGAGGGCGTGCAGGGATGTTACCACATTCCAGCCGTAGCTAACCTGATATCCATCTTCTTCCTTCCCCAGGTCTGACCTCAGGAGAGGCAGTGGCTGTGCCTGCTCACTCAGGATGACTGAAGCAAGGTTTGACCCAGCTTTTCCCAGCCCAGGACTGTACACACACCACACTGCTTCTCCAAGGAAAAAGGCTGGGGGGTTGGATTTTGCCAGCTTCTCTTTCCCCATATCAAGGGCAGTAACACCCATGTGAAAAATCGCCTTGTTTTATAGCTGTATAGACAGGTTGATGATTTTATTTGGAGTGTGGCCGTACCATGCCAGGAAAGTTACACCACAGGGCTTCAAAAAAAAAACAAACTGGGAAGATGAAATTGCATCAGCATTTAATGGGGTAGAGAGGGACAGGGGTAGGCTAAATTGGGTGCAAGGAAATGGATCCCTTGATTTTCAATGTTCCTCTCATGCTAAAATTCCCTTTATTAAGTTAAATTCCCTTTTAAATTCTCCTTTAGCAGCTGAAAATGCTGTTTTTATGGGGTAACACCAGAAAGTCACTTCCTGCAGCTGCAGGATGCTCAGAAGATGGAAAAGGTTTTTGAGCACTGGGTTTTCACAGCTCTCACCTTCACAAGTCACATCTTAAATATAAACCAGCCGAGAATGAGGAGTGCTGGGCTGTTGGGTGACCTCCAGTACCATTGGGTGGGACTGGTCCCTGTAGGGAATGCACTAAAGGAGAAAGAGTCTGGGCAGTGTGCAGGTCAGGGCCAACCTGGTAATAAGGCAGCAAATTCCCACTCCACAGCCTGCTTGGAAAAAGGAACTTGAGTAGACCTTACTTCAGACTGGGCCAGAAGCATCTCCATGTGTGACCAAATAAGAGCTCCTGGCTTGTGACAGGAGGCCAAGTGACTCAGCTGTGGTGGGTGGGGGCAATGAGAGAAGGGGATGTGGTCAGGGAGCAGGGCATGAGTCACCAAGGAAGGGCATCTGCTGATAACAGCTGGATAAACTCTTGGCAGAGACAGCAGGTCTGCTCAGGAGAACATCCGAAGCCATCTGGAAGCCAAAAGCTGGAGACAGAAATCCTAACAGGCAGAGCAAAGGAGAGCTGTGAGAGCCTGGCATGGGCTTTTCCTGCTTGGCAGCTCAGCCAGGGTTCAGGATGATCATTTTCCAAAAGGTAACACCATGGCTTCATGTCTTGCATTCCACAATTTCACCGTTCAGCTGGGCTTGGAGGCAGCCTTGTTCCTTGTTGCATTGTTGTGTTCCTTGTTCGCTGTTGTATTCCTGCAGTCTCACATTGCCATGAGGGACAGACAATTCCCTCCCATCCCACAAGGCACCAGCCCTGCAGACTCCTCTTTGGAGCAGTTCCCGACAGGAATGCTCTTGGACAAGAGGCAGGAGCACAGCTGAGACGTGGGACAGCACAAATCAGCTCGCACTCTGCTACTGCCTCCTCTTCTCCATCACCCTCCAAACCTCAGCTTGGAGCAGTCCGAGATCCCACTGAATAAAATGAGGGAAAAGGAAAGGCACAAATGAACCACCTTCACCTGGTGGGAATGACACCTCAAAAATGCCCCTGGCATCGATCCCGCAGCAGGTGAGGAACCTCAGGCAGGAATATGTGTGTCCACTGAGGATAAGAATTCACTGCCAAGTCCCTGGGAATTGTGGAGCCTTGTGGTGCCCACAGGCCCAGGAGGAGGCCATGGAAAAGCAAACACTGGGGGCAGGATTCCTGCTGGATCTTTGCCACACATTAGTCAGCCCCATGGAGAATACGTGCAGCCAGAGTGGGATCATGTCTCCAGCTCCTAATCCCGGCTCCCCACTGGTGTCCAGCTCCCATGGAGCTAAAATCCTCCTGCAAACCTATCCTCCCCTCCCTGGGAGCTGACTAACGAGATGTGTCATGGTCACAAGGCTGCTCCTCTGCACCCACCACTGTTGAGGCACTTCCCCTTCAGCCGGGAAATTGGGGAAGCAGTGGCCACGTTGCACAGGAGCGGTGGGGGAAGAGACGCCTGGCTGCAAACAGCAGCTCTATTCCTCTGTGTCCTTGGGGACTCATCCAGATGATCCTGGTGCTGTGCCACTGCTCTGCCATGTGCTGGACCCATGGGGGAGAGGACACCAGAGTAAACAAGGGATGTGCTCTCTGTTCTTTACGGTGTCAGGGAGAGGGATCCTCATGAAATTGGATGAAGATGAGGCCATGGAGATCATCTTTGGCACAGGAACTGGGGGGAGACCAAAACTCCCGAGCATGGGGAAGCCACGAACCACCCAGCTCAGCCAGCAACACATGGGGACATTAGTCAGCTTCCCTGCAGGGAAATGTTACCTCCCCACGATCCCGTGGCAAGGAGAAAGATATCCATTGCCAGGAGATGGGCTTAAAAGCAAGCACAGTCTTGGAAGAGCTCAGGAAACTCAGCTTTCCCCTAATTCCTGTGCCTTGGAGTGCAGTCTGAGCCCATCTGTGCAGCTGTGTCATCCCAAGCACAGAACCCGGGCACTTCCATTGCCAGAAGGTTTCTTTCTACTCTCCTCAGGTTCCTTTAGGACCTGAAGGGATAAACATGAGGCCTTATAAAACTCATGACCTGCTGACTGTACACACACTTTATCCATCCAGGGCAGATTGCAACTCTTGGGGTTTGTTTCCATGCCTTGCCTTAAACAGAGGAATAATTTTGTGTCTTGGAGCAGTGCATCCTTCAGCTGTGTATCCTGAAGCACAGCAATCCTCCATTTGCTTCCAGAAGTTGCTAGTAAACTTTTTCCTAAGAAAAAAAAAAGCCTCCTTGCTGCTTCTGCCTCTCCTAGTGCCCAAAGTGCTCTACCTTGATCTGTCCATTGGCCCCACAGGCCCAGCTACATCCCAGTCCTCCCATCTCAGACTGAATCATGGAATCACAGCATGGTCTGGGTTGGAAGGAACCTTAAAAAACACCCATTTCCACTCCCTGCCATGGGCAGGGGTACCTTCCATTATCCCAGGTTGCTCCAAGCCCTGTCCAGCCTGGCCTTGGACACATCCAGGGATCCAAGGGCAGCCACAACAATCTGGGCAAAGGAGGCTCAGTTACTCTGAAGAATAACCCCATTAAACACTACACACCAGGAGTGAATTACTTTGTGTCAAGCCTGCATTTGCCAACGTGTGCTGTGAATAAATATTTGATTGAGGTAATAACCCTGATGCAAAAAAAAAAAAAAAGAGATTTGCATTACCACCTTTGAGCTGAACATAATATCTGGGGCTTGAATGTTGCAAAAATTAGGCTCTCCCCCAACCACTAGGAAGCAGCAGGAATCACAACTGCACTTTGTGGGAAAGCCCACAGGGCAGAGGGAATTGCCAAGTACTGCTGAGAGCACACTTCTCACACCAAAGGCAATGGGTGAGCAGTCCTGATCCTAAACCTCCTGCAGAGAGCAGTCCCACCAGTGCAGGGATGCTCCAGCATTACTCCTGGCACTGGGAGTGCTGAATTATGTGAATTAATTACTGAGTATTACCCCAACCCCACAAAAACCAGTAGGATCATTTCCTTGCCTAGACAGCCTTAATGATGCTCCTGTGTGGCAGGCTGGAAAGGGAGCAAACAGGGAGATGACAGGTTTGGAGGGGCTGGAGCCGGAACCAGCTGAGATGGTTGCAGGAGATGTCCGTGCACGCAGACAAGTGCGGGCACAGATGTCAGTCAGTCAGCAAAGTGAAACCAGCAGGGTGCAATCACCTCCTCCCTGGCAGCCTCCAGCCTGCTCCAGGCGTGCCCTTACACCAAGGCAGTGGTTTTCCTGGCTGGGAATGGCAGTCCTTCCATGGCATCACTGCTGGACTGATGGGTTCCTGCTCCACACCCAGCCCACCTTCCCATCCTGTGGCATACGCTGCAAACTGTGCCCACAATCAGCTTTCTAATTCCACCACCCCACTGTTAGGAATCCCTCCGTGCTCCCCCACACCTCTTCCACTGGCAGCTTGCTCTCCCCGAGCTATTTGCTGGACAAGCTCTGACGAAAGCCTGGGAGGGAGGCAACAAAACTTCCCTCTCTGCTAAATCCATCTTCCAGAGCTGCACTAGCGACATCCTCCTGTGCCTACAGCCATCCTGCAATCAGTTTCTACCCCACTTCCTCTTCCTGTGGCAATTCACACGGATGAGAGCCCAGCAAATGGGCCAAGTTTTATTAATAGGGATTCAAGAGATGTTGTTAACAGATAAAAGAGGCAAACACGCTACCTGCATGACATCATCTCACAGTGCTACTCCCAACAGGCCCCAAGGTCGCTCCATCCTCCCTGTGGGACATCCAGGTCCTCTCCCCCATGCTCTCCACTGTCTCAGCTGCAGAAGTGATCCATATGCTCCTCCATGTGAGCCCAGATGATTAGGAAAGATATGTATGAAGTCAGCTCAATTAATGAAATTTGTTCCACACTGAATCCCTGAGCCCTTCTGTTCACCTCTGAACACATCCTGTTGTTCATCCTGTCTCCAACCCACCTGAAATTTCTACAGCAATGCTCAGGTTGGCTCCCTTCATCGGAAAGGAAAAAAAAATCCCTTATCAGTTAAAGGCATTTTGGCTCCATCTACTCAAGCTTGTGATATCAGTTAGATGCTTATTGAGCTTTTCACTTGCTCATAACTCACCTTGACTAAAATCAAGTCTAGTTCTGTCTAAGGAGGAGGTCAGAGGAGCCAAAGTCAGGGGGTAGAGGCTCAAACTGGACATCAGTCCATGGCTGAGGCTGTGGGTGGCAGCAGCTCTGCGTAGGAGTCAGCAATGCTGCTGCATTTGGGCAAGAAAATTCCTCATTAATGAGCTTTTTGCTTTTTAAAGATGAGCATGAAGCTGCATCTATAAATGGAAAATAAATTAATGGGCCCCATTCAGGCACAAGCGCCTGAAGATGTGTTTTTGTGTGAAGACCATCTCTGGCAGAGCCAACGTCACCCCATCCAAATTAGAACAGGTCCAAAACTCAGCTAAAAGTCAAACCAAATCTCCCTCATGCTGGCAGGGATGAGCAATAACATGGATTGCTGTTCCCAAGAGGAAACTAACCCTGTCCTGCAAGGAAAGGAGAACCATGTGTTTCAGGGAGCAAAAATTTGACTGGCTGGAAGTCAGCAGCACTGCTGATTCGTGTCCAAGAATGTGTGTGGATGTGGCACTTGGGGACATGGTTCAGTAGTGGGTTTGGCAGAACTGGGCTGGACTTGGAGGGCTTTTCCAACTTTAACCACTCCATGATTCCCACAGATCAAGAATTGCTCACCCCAAACCCTCCAAGACTAAATAGACATTGAATAGGGGTGTATTTAACCACAGGTACATTGATTAAAACCCACATGCACGGCTTAAAAAACTACCAGGGATAAATCCATGTGAGCCCACAGGGCCACTGCAGCCAGCCCTTGGAAAAGGGCAGGGATAAGAGCATGGCTGGACCGTGCAGGACTGGGGGTTTCACTCAAGAGCAAGCAGATGCAAGATGTCCTGAGAGAGAGTTTCCCAGGAATGCATTGCAGGACATGGATGCTGCCACACGACTGCCACCCCAACAGCATCTCAGAGGGGTCACAGCTGGCTCCTTCCTCAGGCACCACATCCCACCCAGTCCCAGCTCTCAGCAGCAATCCCTGCTGGATGGAGAGGTCCTAAATTAGCACCTTGGACGCAAAAGAGAGCTGAGGACGATGCCTTGGGATTTAGCTTTTATATTTTTCAGAACCTGTGATGCTTAGCATGTAACTCTGAAACTTCATATTAGGTGTTGGTAAGTTCTCTTCACAGGGTAGTTAAACAAAACAATCCCTTCCCAGCTAGAGAATCAAGGACAACNGGTACCCAAAAAGCAGAAACAACAGCGAAGGAAAGGGGGCTGAGAATTCATAGCCTAGGGCTATGGTTGGATAACTGACCCCAATATGTAGATGAACCAAAACTTATTAAAGTGTCAAGACTTGTGACCAGGATTCATCTTGCATTCGATTTGGGTAGTCCTGGCCAGGCTCTTGCACTGCCCAAGGTGTATCATTTCAATAAATACCAATTTCATTCCTTTTGCTCTGTCTAGTCTCTGTTCCAGCTCAGCCTTTCCAGGAATCTGTTCTGGTGACCCAGATGGGACATTAAGGTATCTGAAAAATCCCTGGACTGGAGGAGCACCCAACTCCTGCTGGCACTCCAAGGGGGGCCCAGAAGGTATCAGAGCCCAAGAACCCCCGGGATTGGTACAGAGACTCGTGAGTAACTGGATAAAAGTGGTATTTTCGGCAACAAGGACCCTTTGGAAATGCCCTCAGCGCTCTGCAGGAGCTCCCTGGGGCGCCGTGCTCCCCACCAGGGACCGCAGACGAAGGAGCAGGAGCGCTCTGTGCCTCGCACATCCCACGGACAAACAGCGCATCCCACGGCTCTGATTCACTCACACTCCCTAACCTGGGGAGCTGCGAGCACTTGGGTGGCTTCCAAGCTCTGCCTATCTGTGCCTCAGCATCAGACCAGACTGGAAATAATTTCTGGAGACGGGGAAGGAGCTGCTCCAGGCAAAATTTTGGTGCATTAAATGTCTGGTGAAAGCCCCGTGAGAGACAGGAGCCAAATCAATTAGGAGTCGAGGCCTGATGCCTTTCTTTAGCTTTATGGGAATTTCCACCAACCTGCACTAGGAAAACTGTCTTCTTAGGAGGTGATACAAGAGTCAGGATGAAGGAGAGAACTCCCAAATATTTGAGGCACCTCAGAGAGGCAGCAGCTTTTCCTACTTTGATGGCTTTAAAGATGAACAGGTATCACTACACCCTCGGGTAATGCCCAGACCAGAAGACACCATCCCATAAAGATAAGACCCAGGAGGGCAATTCCAGCAGCACAACGCCAACCTTGGCAGCCTTTCCCTGGGGTTTGATCCAGAGGCCATTTGAGTTCAGGACACAGACACTGCAGAGGTGACACATTACAAGGCATCCATCTTGTTTGGCATGGGCTTCTGGAGGAGCTGAAACAGTCCCTCCCTGATCCCTTCTAGCACACAATTCCAGAATCCACAGGTTCAACATCTTTGATTACCAAAGGCCAGCATCCGAATAGTATAACCCAACTTTCCCTATCTATCTCCATGAAAACAATCTCCCCAAACTGCCTGGGATTAATCCAGGGATCTTGACCATCTGCCAGCTGCGGCTCTGGAAGCAGGTGAGGGTTGCAGTGGGTTTGCTGCCAGCACTTTGCTGCATTCCCACTTGACTCTGCAGCTTCAGGAGGTTGGACAGGTTCCCCCTGCTGTGATGGGAATGCTGAACGAGAGAACTGCAGTGTCTCACCCCAAGCACGGCGTGGAGGGCACTGTGAGTCCCCTGTCTCTGCAAGAGCTGGAAACTGTGGGATCTGCTCCCTGCAAGTGCATGGCAAAGGCACAGGTGACAGCAGGGAGGATGCAGCTCCATGTTTTCACATGGCAGCCATGAGAAAATTCAGCCTTGGTTGCCCATCTGAGGAGCTCCTTTGGCTGCAGACTGGGTTGACACAAAACCCCAGCTCAGGACTGCAAGTGCATGAGGGATCATGGAATTCCAGAATGGTTTGAGCTGGGAGCGACCTTAAAGTCCATCTCATTCCCCCACCTGCCATGGGCAGGGACACCTTCCACGTGGCCAGGCTGCTCAGAGCCAGTGGTGGTGGCTACAAGAAATACCTGTGAATTTGGCCCAAGCTGTTCCCCCTGGGAATCAGTGGAACTCCATCAGCCAGGGAGCTGGGAAAGGTGCTGTGCCCTGTGCTCCTGCCACCAGCACCCACCACCTCTCAGAAAGCAGCTCTGACCTCCCAGGAGCCACGTTTTATCCCCATTTCCAGAGGAGTGGTTGCTACGGCAACAGAAATGGTTTGCATTTTTAAATGGTTCCTCAAGGACATCCATTCAGGAGGCTGATGATCAGGAGAGCAGAGGGATGGCCCCAGCTCTGGATGAGCAGGTCTGCGGCAAGCCCAGGTGTCCATCCATGTAATATGTAATTCACGGATATTCTGGAGTGCAAGAGCCTCCTCTTCACACTCCCCTTGCAGAGAAGGCTGCTTGCATGTGCATCATGGAAGAGAGGATCCAGGCAGGAAAACTGTTACTGGCAGCTTGACATAAACAGGGAAAAAGGATCACAGCCTCACCAAAAAAAAAAAAAAAAAAAAAAAAGGAAGAAAAAGGTCTTTTACTCCATAAGGTACTAAAATTGACTCCACTGTTCTGATTTAAATGGACAAGGATGTTCAGGCAGCACTCGCCAAGTTTCCTTCCCAAGAAAGACTCACAAAGTCCTCTGAGGGATAATTAACTGGCTGACAGACAGGAAATGAGGATAAAAATAAGTGGAATATTTCCGCCTTGGAAGGAGATTATCTGCGGGATCTCTTGCCATGATTGCACAGTGACTCGCAGATCACAGAGCCACTGCAGCATGGCTTTGGATGCCAGTGCAGAAGGGAGAGCTCCCATGTCATGCAATCACAAAATGTTTGGGTTGGAAGAGACCTTCAAGCCCATCCAGTTCCACCCCTTGACACCTTCCACTACCCCAGGTTGCTCCAAGCCCCATCCAAACTCCAAGGCGGAGCATCCCCTCATTTTTAAAGTAAATTATTTATGGAATGCTGTGATGAATGGGGGGACTGCAGGAATCACCAATCATCAGATTTAAACCCAATGTTTATGCTGCTAATTGTTTTTAAATCCCCACAGTGTCCCGAACGTGTTTGTTCAGGTGAGAATCCCTTCATCACGCATGGGATGAATGCGAACGGTGCAGATTGTCCATGTGCCCATCCACACAAACTCCAGCTGGAATGAATCACACCTGCCTGCCTGTCTCTGATGTTCACAGATGCCTCCCACCCTGGCAGCTTTGCAATTTTCTCCTGGCTCTCAAACCAAGCTGAGCAGGCACAGAGTCTCTCTGAAACCACGCCCTGCATACGTGGACTGCATGGTCTCAGTGGCTTTCTGTGCCACTGGCTGAGCCAGTGGTGGCTGCAATAATTACAGGACAGCATGTGAACCTCAGGGGAGGCAGAGGGAAGAGACAGACTCGGTGGGAGAGGAGCTCCATGCTGTGGAAATCAATAATGCCAAGGGAGAGCTGGGTGTGGAGATGGTGTGTGGGAAAACCTGCACAGGTTCCAGCCCTGGCTGGGGAGTCACAGCAGTGCAAAGAGACCTGGCAGGGGACACTGGTGACAGTGAAGCCATGGCCAGGTGACAGGACAGCTGGACATGCAGCAGGAAAAGCACAGCTCAGGCGCCAGCATTTGCTTGAAGGGAGAATAACTAGGACATAGGAAGGACATGGAGAGAGTCCAGAGGGAGCCACAGAGGTGCTCCAAAGGTTGAAGCTCCTCTGATCTGGAGCCAGGCTGGGAAAGCTGAGGGTGCTCACCTGGAGAGGAGAACGCTCCAGGGAGAGCT
>PYHW01010068.1:141070-157064 GCA_013186435.1 Turdus rufiventris
TTCCTTTTGCTCTGTCTAGTCTCTGTTCCAGGTCAGCCTTTCCAGGCAACAAGGGAGCATCAACATCTGGCAGTTCTGTGTCATGTTGTGTCACACCTGATCCCACGTTCCAGTTCAAACCCTGGGATGGACACCGTGCTCTCCTCTGCACCAGGAGCACGTCAGAGTGGCCACAGGGCTCCTGGGGAGCAGCTGATGAAGCAGAAGCTGCTCTTCTCCCGTGGCTTTGGCACTTGGGGTGTTCTGTGCAGGATCAGAAATTGGAGTTGGTGATCCTTGTGGGTCCCTTCCAGCTCTGGATATTCTGTGATTCTGTTCTCACCAGCAGAGCCATGTGTGGAGCAGATAGATGCAACAGGGATGGTCACAGACCTCAGGAGCTGGAAACAGCAGGAAAGGGGAGCCTGAAGTGCTCTGAAAAGAAGTTCAACCTCAGGAAACATTGTAAGAGAAGCCAGGCAGGTGTTAAATCACAGCAGTAGGTGTCTGCCTTAAGATCTTTTACACAACAGTGTTAACGACAATATCCAGGTTTCTGCTTTCCTATCGGAGAGAATAAATCTTGGAGCCACTCACCATTACAGCCCAAGCCGGGAGCAGGGTCTGGGTGGGCTGGCAGGGGAAAGTTAAGATTTTGCATGGGTGAGTTAAACAGCAAGAAGGTTTCATATTAAAGAAAAAATCATGTTTGGTGTTAAAGCAGGTATAGTCAGAAGGGGAGGCTCGCTTCACTCCTGGGACAGAAGATCCATGGTGGGTTTATGTGCAGCTTAAACAGATCACAAATTAATCCAGTTCCAGTGTCCTGGGGTACCTGGGATTACTGCAGTGGCTGTGCCAGGCTGGGGTTGTTGGTGCTGCTGAGTCAGCCCGGGCTCTGCCTCTGTGTCTCACACATCCTCCTGCTTTGGAGAGAAGGATACAACCAGGGGGGGGACCAGAAATGTGCACTAGGCAGCTCCAGCACAAACACCTCCCTTTTCCCTGGGCTCTGCTTGTCCAGCTGCATTATCAGAGCTCATCATTCCTGCCCCAAACTCACAGAGTTTGTGGGCACACAGTCAGACCATCCAAAGGGAAAAGAGGAACCTCTCCCATGGAGATGAGAACCACGCTCCGGAGAGGTGGTGGCTCAGCAGAGCTCTGCAGGATCCCTGCCAAGCACAGGATCAGGGGCTGCTTCACGGACAATGCAAGGAGAGCACCCATTAATTGGGCTTGCTTTGCACAAAGTCTTATTTTTAGAGCTCGCGAGCGGTGCCAGATTGGCAGCATTATAAATAGAAGACTCCTATTTATCCTACAGTCTCGGTACCGCCGTGCTAAGTCAGTCTTAACGACCTCAATAAATCCAGATTAGGTGCTCTCCAGGCTGTGTCACCATAGAAATAACATCTCCTCTGTGTTCAGACACAGCTGGGGGGGCTGCTGCCCCTGTACCCTGCCTGGTGCCCTCTGATGTGACACAAGCTGCCATTCCAACAAGACAGGACCCCTCAGTCCCATCTAAAAAGTGATTACATACCTTACGTTTTGGGGGTTTGAGGGTTTGCCTCCCAGGAGAGGGAGCATCTCACTCTACGCCCTGTGCCTGAATGATGGCCAGGTGCTGTTCTGGGCAGGACTCAGTCAGCTGAGGAAATCGTGGTGTCCTTGGCCACATCAGCTGCACCCATGGCGGCAAAACACCAGGGTTGGGAGTGAGAGCAGCCTGCTATTCTGGAAAGGTGGGGAAAAAAGGGGTACAGCAGGATAAACGGTGTGGTTTGAATGAATAACTTAGATGTGATTGTAAGATGTTGCTTTTCTAACAAGCTGATTGTCAGTAACAGTTAAAACACCAAACCAGAATCAAAGAATAATTGGGGTTGGAAGGCACCTTAAAGATCATCTTATTCCACAGGTAAGGACACCTCCTATTATCCCAGGCTGCTCCAAGCCCCATCCAGCCTGGCCTTGGACACTCCCAGGGATTCAGGGGCAGCCAGAGTTTCTCTGGGCACCGTGTGGCAGGGCCTGCCCACCCTCACAGGGAAGGATTTCTTCCCAATATCCCATCTATCCACACCTTCTGACAGTGGAAGCCATTCCCTGTGTCCTGTCACTGCAGGCCCTTGTCCCAAGTCCCTCTCCAGCTCTCTTGGAATCTCTTTAAGCACTGGAAGGGGCTCTACAATCTCCCTGGACCCCTAGTAATTCTTCCCCTCTTAAAAAAAAAACACCCTCTCCAGTTCTCATCCACAAGTTTTTTGGTTTTTTTGGTTTTTTGGGGGGTTTTTTTGGTTGTTTTTTTTTTTGTTTTTTTTTTTTTTTTTTTTTTCTCAGAGAGTGGTTGCTTCATTTAATCTGTGGCATTATGACAATTCCCAGCACGACAAGCATTTCCTAGTGGTCACACATCTCCCTTTGAACTGGTTGTGCTGGTCCCAGGGACAGGGAGTTCTCCTCCTGTAAAGCCCAGCCTTTCAGGATGCCTGCTCCCAAAAATGCCACCTAATTCGTCGTGCATCCACCTGAGCCCATGCCCTCCTCCAAACCCCAGGCGTGCTGCATGCCTGGAGACTGACTTGCCTTCCTCCAGCCTCTCAGCCAGGGAAGGGCTAGGGGAAAAGGTTTGGAAGTGTCCAGTTTTCCTGGAATTACCTGTGTGGGAGCCAGCCTGTCCAGCTGCTTGGGGCTCTGCTGGGAGCAAATGCACTGGGAAGCGGAGCGTATCAAAGAGCAGAGGAATTCCAGCAGCTGGAGGTCTGTGATCCTTTCATCCTCTGGGAGATTTTTGTTGTTTCCAGAGCTGGAAGCCTGCACCAGTACAAGCTGCTTGGCTCAGGCACAGCACTTTTTCTGGTCAGCTTCTTGGCTTGGGGTGAGCAGCCTGCCTGTGAGAGCTGGATTCTCCTCTTTACCTGACCTGGAACAGGGTCTGGAAGGAAGGCAGAAACTGCCTAAAATTTGAAAATATGATTGTGGAAAGGAATAATTTATTAATTTCATAATATCATCAAATAGTTTGGGTTGGAAGGGACTTAAAGCTCATCTCATCCCACCCCCTGCCATCAACCACCTTCCACCATCCCAGGCTGCTCCAAGCCCCAGTGTCCAACCTGGGACACTTGCAGGGATCCAGGGGCAGCCACAGCTACTCTGGGCACCCTCTGCCAGGACCTCACCACATTCACAGGGAAAAATTCCTTCCCAACATCCCATCTAACCCTGCCCTCTGGCAGTGGGAAGCCATTCCCCCTTCAAAGTCTGGATCTGGAATGGCTGGGGGAAGAGTCTGGAGGTCTGGGCTGCATTTTGTAGACAGGGGAATGGAATTAAAAGGCAAAGTGAGACAAGTTGTAAAGGAGAAGGAAATTTTAAAAAAATTAAATAAATAAAAATAAATAAATGAACTGTAAAAAATGAGATAAAACAAGCCAGGCCTTGTGAGTTATTTGCCAGCAATTGCTGTCTGGGTTTCGGGTCACAAACCTGAGCAAAAAAACCACTACAAGAGTCATCACAGAGCTGCCTGTGCTGCTAAACAGGGGTTTCAGCCAACTCCCCACTGCTCAGGAGAGGCACTGCATCACTCACTCATGTGCCAGGATGGGATGAGGCTCTGGGACGAGGCTCTGGGATGAGGCTCTGGGATGAGGATATGGGATGAGGATCTGGGATGAGGATCTGGGATGAGGACTGCTGGAAGGTGCGTGAGTGCCGGAGCTCCATGGTGGGTGATGATCTCATTTCACAGCAGTTCTAGAGGTTTCAGAATGAGTTCCCTCTGCCTGAAATGAAAGCAGAAGCTTTCAGATGCTTTAAAAAAAATTAAAAAAGAAAAAAAAAGGAATTTTGTCGAAATGTCTATTTTGGGATTAAAATCTTCAGTCTTTCCAGGACAGAGAGGCTATTGTGCTGCATAAGGCAGTGGTTGGGAGGGTAAGGTTTCCATCCAAGCCACCCCAGCTCTCTTTCCCCCTTCTCAGAGGCATGGGAGCAGTTTGGTACCCCAGCAAGTGTGAACACACCAAGCTCAGCAAGAACACCCCTGTGGCTACAGAGGGACAGCAGAGGCTGGGGCACACAGCCCCTCACACTTCCCACTTGGAAGGGGAAGTGGAATAAAGAGCTGGAGCCACCCAAATAAAGCTATTAATGGTTTGGCAGGAGGGTGGGGTGGCTTGTGGCTTGTTAGCACCCCCACCTGGTCTGTCATCGCTGGCTGCCCTTCCAACACAGATCCAGCTCCCAGGGACACGCTGGCTCCTGCCAGGACAAGTCTGTGCCTTGGACCTGCCAGCCCTGGTATCCTGTGCCTGCAGACAGGTCTCCTGTTTGCTCCTGATGTGAGGAACCTCTCACCGGAGGATATGGAGGTGACTTTAGCTCATTTTCCATTAATTCTGCCTGAGTGGAAGTGACTTGAGCCTGGAGAAACCTCCTGGATCCCATCTCCTGACAGCACACCCCACTCTGGGAGGGTCTGGAGCATATTGTGCCCGTGCAAGGACAAGCAGGGCACTCAGCAGCAGTGCCTGTCCCTCTGGTCCCTGCACAGAGCTGAGCTCCCAGCCACACACCAGGGTGCTCCAGAGGAGGAGCAAACAGGCTGGAAAGCTGACAGCTAGTTTGGCTTCCCTTGGATCTATTCCTGAGCTGCCAGCTCAGCCAGACAGAAGGCTGCTGCCTTATTTATTTCATAATTAAAGTGAAAGGCATCTTCTGGGAAGCCCATTTTCCTCATTTACCAAATGAGGTTACAATAGTCAGTGGTTTGCCCAAAGAATTATGCCTCCAGGATCCCTGGGATCCTTGCAAGGGAGCTGGAGTTCTCTGCTCCACCAGTCCTTCACTGCTGAGGCTGAGGATGGCAGTCCAGAGGGATGAAGCACACAACCCTTGGAATCAGCTGGAAAACACTGTTTTTCTCTGCTGGAACTCAATTCAAGCCCAGCTGCCCCACTGTGGTGACCATAAACTAGCTGCAAAGCAGCTCCTCCTGCTCCAAGTTGCCATTCTCAAAAAAAAAAAAAACAAAAAAACAAACAAACAAACAAACAAAAATCCATTGAGCAACTCCTACTCTCAACTTCAGACCTGCCCTAGCACCAGCCCAGCTGGGCTAAGTCAGTGTTCAATCCATATGATCAGTATGAAGCAGTTTAATCCATTTATGCCTTGTTCAGTGGGAAGACAACCCCTCCCCAGGCCTGTGTTTCCATCACAACCACCATGTGCTGGGAGTGGGCAGAAAAAATGGGAAGAGCCTCTGGTCCCACCTCAACCCACAGAGTCTTGAAGGCAATCCCAGGACTGTCCCCACCCCAGAGCTGAGGGAAATCCTGCCAACCATGAGGTGTAAACGTGACACTGAGTTCAGTGGAGAAGGAACACAAGATTCATCTTGGCTTTCTCATTTCAAGTCCTTTGAGATGAGCTCAAATCACCCCTCAAGCTGACCACAGGTTCTTTTCTTCCTTGTGCCTCAGTTTCCTGCCACAGTTATGGGAAGAAATCCGTCCCTGTGAGGGTGGGCAGGCCCTGGCACAGGGTGCCCACAGAAGCTGTGGCTGCCCCTGGATCCCTGGAAGTGTCCAAGGGGAGGATGGATGGGGCTTGGTGCAGCCTGGGATAGTGGAAGGTGTCCCTGCTCATGGCAGGGGATGAAATGGGATGAGCTTTAAGGTCCCTTCCACCCCAAACCATTCTGGGATTCTGTGATCCCCAAGCCAGAGGCTGTGGTGGGAGCTGTGGTTTGGAGTTTTGAAGGTGGAAGGTGTTTCATGGCAGGGGGTTGGAACTGGCTGATCGTTAAGGTTCCTTCCAACCCAAACCATTCCAGGATTTCATCCTGAGTATTCCCAGAGGAAAGAGCTGTCTGGATGTGCTGGCTTTGGCCCCATCCTTGTCCCCAGCAGGAGCAGCAGTTTGGTGTCACTAACTTGAAGCAGCCCCTGAGTGTGCAGTTTATGTATTTCTGGATCATTAAGCCTTCTCCTAGCGACAGTGTTTAAAAGCCATGATGACGTTTCATTCCTTCCCCCCCCTCCACTGTTTGGCTCTTGAAAATTAAAAGATAAGCTTTGTAAATCTCACCGAGAAGAGGGAACTGTCACTTCAGCTTTAGAAGAAAAGCCGGCAAAGAAACAAAATTCCTCTTTTGGCAGAGAAGAAAAAAATCCATTATTAAAGGCTTAGAGACAAAGGCTCTCGACACAATTAAAGGCAAACCTAAGCCTTTGAAAGCAGAGGGCATGACACTGGAATACACACAAGAGGTAGAGATGAAAGCCTCCATTGTGGGGCTGCTGAAAAAGTTAAGGGAAAAAAAGAGGAGAGTTTGAATGGATGCATTTGCCTAAACCAAACTGGACGAGAAGCTTCCTAGAGAAGGGCTGGAGTCTTCCCATGTGTTTACACAATGCCAAGAGCTGCTGGGCTCAGTTTTAATTAGGATCCTGGGGCATTACTGGAATAACTTGGGGAGCGAGGGTCACAACGTTCATTAAGCGGAAAGAAAACAGGGCTCTGATATTTTCTGTGGGAAACTTTCCACCTGGGAAACCTAATCTTCCTCTGCAGCCTGCTAAGCTGAAGCAGAAGATGTTTTGGTTCAGTGTTGTCAAGGCTTTTTTTTCACAGGTGAGCAGGCTGGGGACACAGTGCTGCTCTCCAGGTACACAGGTGACTCTCAGCCAGCAGCTGTGGCCACCTCAGAAAAACACTGAGCTTTCCTGGTTCTAAATTAAAAGCACCAGACCCTAGGAAAACCAATGTCTAGGATGACAGAAATGCTGTTGAAGTGCTTTGCTCCAAAACCTGCTCTCAACCCCTCCACGTCCAGCCGGCAGCACCACGAGCCAAACCCTCACGGTGAGCTGCTCCCAACCACCACAGAAACGTCCAAGACCCCTCCCTGCCACTCTTCAAACTCTGTCCTGGTAAGAGACCACCGGCACCACTCTATAAAATCACGGATTTGTCATCCACTCTCTCCTGCAACTGCCCAAAGCCCAGGTGGCCTGACCCTGCATGGCTGCATCATGCTGGGGAGATAATGTTTCTGCTCTCCTGAACTCAGACTCCTCCCTGAGAGGCTCAGATGGCTTTAGAGGAGAGCAGCTCCCTCTTTGCTGTGGATCACATGGACTACAGCAGCTCACATGTCTCTGGAAGGGGATGCTCCGGTGGTGGCTGCTTTTCCCCACCTGGTGTGTTAACACAGGCAGTTTAATTTTTATTAATGCTGGGTTTAATCCAAGGCTCTGCAGGGGAGGCAGGAGTTACTTATACCCAAACTCAGTACCATTTTTAAGAGGCTGGAGGGGGAGACTGTGTGGTAAAGACAGTGGAGAGAGTCCCAGGAAGGTCTGTCATTACAGGTACCTGACTTTTTAATCCTAATTCTCCTCTCCACAGAATTTCCTGGGATAGCTGAGCCTGTTTTGGGATGACTTG
Source organism: Turdus rufiventris (assembly GCA_013186435.1). Taxonomy (NCBI): domain Eukaryota; kingdom Metazoa; phylum Chordata; class Aves; order Passeriformes; family Turdidae; genus Turdus; species Turdus rufiventris. The sequence continues at coordinate 148,514 of PYHW01010068.1, forward strand.
GGTGAAGCCATGCCAGGCACGCTTACATCCTGCTCACAGCCACAGGCCAGGCTAATTCACTGTCCTGCACTCTGAACATAAAAGCAAGGTCCAAGGATGGGTTTAGATTCCGTTTTTTTCGTGTGTTTTCCATTGGTTGGTTTCATCACCAAGGAGACCAAATTCCTACACTCGCTGTTTTAGACATTTCGCCGGAACACAAATCCCGGCTCCTGTGCCAGTGGCCATCACAGCACAATTACATAAGGAACGTGTTGTGTGCTGAGCTGGAGCTCTGCTTGCTGTACCTCTCATCTGGCCAGGTTTCTGTGGCCATCCAAAGGGGAAAACGACATCCTCCAGGTCTTCTCCAAGCCCAAATCCCTCCTGGAATCGTGGCCCAGAGCGGCCTCTAATCACTCGCCTCATATCCATGGAGAAAATCCTGCATAAAACACAATAAGGGAAAGGGAAAGAATTCCTGGTGTCCTCTGCAACAGCAGCTGAGGCACAAATTCAGAAAATACCACTGCTCTCTCTGTGCCCTAATCCTGGCTGATTTTTGTCCCTACCCCCTCTCAACCCCACTCCTGAGTGTGAGATCAGGTTTCCAAGCAGCACACAGCAGCACCCTTGGATGGTGTTAATGGGAATTCTGTGCCCGGGATGCCTTTCAGAGCGCTGGACTCAGAGTCCCCCGGGACACAGACTGTCTCATGTTGTTTGCCTGACGCCTGTCACACTGGCCTCCATCTCCATGGCAATCCCGAAAATCCAGCACTGGACCAGAAAATGGGAGGCAGAGTTCCCGTGAGGAGGACAGGGCAATGCCTGCTGCAGGATGCTGGAGCAGGAGATACACGGGGTGTTTGCCACGGGTCAGAGATGCCGTCGGGGCTCTCAGAGCTGTGAAACCTCAACACAAGCCCACTTATATAAAGGTTACCTAATGATGTGTCTCGCCAGATCTGCATCACGGGGAACTGATCCGCAGGAGACGTGGCTCCAGTAATGCACCGGGGAAGATGTGTCAGGAGGAATTTGTGATCCCGAGCGCTGGAGGTTTTGGAGGTGAAAGTGTTGCCTCTCTGAGGCCCCCAAAAGAAAAAGCCAGCGAGCTGTTGTGCTTTGCAGCAGAGAGATCCCCCCATACACTGCTCAGTGTCTCTGCATGTGACCTCCCAACCTCCCAAAATGCAGCCCAAACACATCTGGTCTTCAAGTCCAGCTTTTTACATCAGCCCTCATTCTGTCCTCCTCTAGAATCAGCAACAAAACCCTTTCTTGAAGCAACAGCTGGTTTCCATGATCTTATTTTCAAGCCAGCTCCTTAGGAGATACTCCCTTCCCCTCTTCCCCTCTTCCCCTCCCCCTCATCCCTGAATTTTAGCTGTGTTCCTGCTCCATCTGGTCCCTCTGTGCTTGGAGGAATGCCAATACTTCCTACGAGAGAAAAAAAAAAAACTCCTCTTCAGTTTGGGATTGCTGGGAAAACGTGAGCGGGCAGTGGCAATGTCTGTGTCCATTTTCAGTTCTGACTGGAGGAAGCCCAGGAGGCTTCCAGCAGCTCTGAGCCTGTGCCTGCTGCCAGGTGAAGGTGGTCTCCAGTCCCCTGGATATTTCTCTGTGCCCCTTGGGCCAGTCTGAGCACAGAGAGAGAAACTGAGTAAGTGGCACTGCATGGAAAAACATTCCAGGTGCTCCTTTCCTTCTGCTCTTCTCCCCGCTCCCCTGCCCCCCAAAAATGAAACACAGCAACTTCTCAAGATGCTGGTGAGGGTAGAGGGAAGTGCTGAAAGATTTCTCCATGATCCAGGAGGCTGTGGCACCATTTCTCACCTGTTGAACAGAAACCTGCTGCAGCAGCTCTGCTTTCCTGCTCCATCCTGCCCCTGAGCTCAGCAGCAGCACCACGCTTTTAGGATTGGTTAGAGGGATACGTGGTTTGCTGTTTCTGGCTAAACCAGACCAGACAAGCATCCTGGAAAACATCAGGAAGCCCAGTCCAGAATGAAGTAAAGGCTCTGGGGCACTTCCTATTCTTGCTGGTGCATGTGAGGAAAAGTTCCTTTGTTTTGAGGACAATAGCTTCCTCGCCTCCAGGGATCCTGGTTCCAGCTCCTTTCTTGCCTGTGTTACAGCTCAGGAATGAAAAACAAAGAAGGAATTGAGGAAAGCAAGTCCAAGCAACCCCAGGAAAGGGTGGGTTTGTGCTCTCCTGAGCACGGGCTTTGTTAGGGCAGCCAGGGAGGTGTGAGATTATGGCAAAGGGGATTTTCCCTGCTGGTAGCAGCCACTTCTTCCCTGTCAGGCAGGAAGCAGAGACCCCTGGTCCCCTGTGGAGGCTGTGACAGAGCTTGTCACAGGCTCTGTGCTGGCGAGACCCATAAGGGACAGGGATGTAAAATCTCCAGGGCTCGGGGCCATCCCGGGAAGCCGCAGCCCCAAAAGCAGGGAGAGCCAGCTCAGTTTGCCTCTCTGCCAGCGGGCTGTCCTCATCCAGCTCCCACCTAATCCGAGGAGACAGCAGAGACACTCACACTGACAGGCATCCTCCTGGGAGCCAGGCTGTGCTGCCAGGGAAGTGTCTCTGTCGTGGCTGAGCATTCCGAGCTCCGGGAAGGGGGTGATGCCCAGGCAGGGGAGGAGGCAGCTGGTTCATGCCACACTGGTTTGCCAGGAGAGCGAGTTCCCTGCTGAAATCAGCACAGCCCAGAGAGGTCTGAGGAGCAGGAGGGGGCCCAGGAGCTTCCCAGGAGCAGCAGAGCTGGAAGAGGATGGTCCTGTGCTTAGAAACACACCGTGACACAAGTTACGCTTTTCTTTTAAACCAAGAAAGAATCACAGAATTGCTCAGGTTGGAAAAGACCACCAAGATCATCAAGTCCAACTGTTCCCCAGCACTGCCAAGGCCACCACAAAGCCATGTCCCCATGGCAACATCCAAGTGTCTTTTGAGCACCTCCAGGGATGGGGACTCCACTGCCCTGCCCCTTCCAGTGCCTGACCATCTTTTCCATGGAGGAATTCTTCCTGCTGCCCAATCGAAACCAGCCTGAAGCCATTCCCTCTCCTCCTGTCCCTGAGCAGAGCCCAACCATCCCACTCCTGTCAGGAGTTGTGCAGAGCCACAGGGCCCCCCTGAGCCTCCTTTTCTCCAGGCTGAGCCCCTGTCCCAGCTCCCTCAGCAGCTCCAAAACCTCCCAACCCTGCCCCACAATGCACATTTTTAGATCCAGCTTAAAGGGGTTCTGGATCAACCCCGGCCATCAGCAGGGCCTCAGATCCCTACTGCCTCCCCACCCTGGCAGCAAGGAGGTGCCCAGAACTCCAGGTCTGGCTTTGCTCTCTCAGCCTCTTTAGAAGGCAGTTCAAAACCTTTCTCCTATTAGGAAAGATTAATAGCCCAAAAGAAGTTTTTTGGGTGTGACATCCATCCCAGTTTTGTGAAGTGAGGGGTACAAATCCTTAAACAGAGTCTACAGTGAGGATGGCATGGCTTGGGAAGGTTCTGCTGAGGGGAGCAGAGAGGTTCCTACCCCCTTCCACAAGCCTTGGAGCAGAGAATAAGTTAACAGCCCTCTGAACCACTGATAATTATTTGTGAGGAATCTGTGAAAATTATTTAGCTGTTAGGAAGTGTAATTATGCTGTTTTCCTTGAAAGGAGAGGAAAAATTAGAGACTCTCACAGCCTTCAGTGCCACCGTCTAATCTTAGCTGAACTCAAGGCATGAGTTACACTTGGTCAGCCACAGCAATCTTTCCTGGAAAGGACCAACAAGGATCGAGAACACCCCAACAATCCCACCCTGTGCATCCCTGAGGCATTGTCCAAAAGCTCCTTGAGTTCTGGTAGCCCTGGGGAGCCTGTTCTAGATGCAGGAGAGCAGCTTCAAGTCCTGCTTTCAAGACTTCCAAGCCCCAACCATGGGCAGGGGAAGCCTTGCTGTGCCTTCTGCTGCTCAGCTGTGCAAGGCAGAGCATCCCTTCCCTTTGAACCAGCTCCAGCATCCCTCCTGCTCCTGGGGTCACATGGATGGATGGATGGGGCTGGATGTGTCACACAGCCAGGCAAGAGGCAGACCCCAGCACGTGGCGCAGGGAAGGAATCCTCCCCTCTCCACAGGACCTGCATCTGGATTTCACTGAGCTCGTGGCAGGCTGGAACCTGGAGTGAGCTCCGAGCTCATTAACAACACAGCTCTTGAGGGATTGATTAATGCAGGGGGACTCGTGGGGGCCAACAAGCCTTGCTCAGCCAAGTCCTGATTAAAGGAGGCAACAGCCTGGAAAATACCTGGGGGGCCAAAAAATCCCATGGCCCATGACTGTGGGGAGGTTGGCCAGAGGCTGGCCTGGAAGTCTGGAGGTGAGGAAATGGAGATTGGCCTTGCCAAGGACTGAGGATGCTGCAGCAGGACTCAGGGGCCAGAGGATGACACAAGGGACAAAGCAACCCCACTAAGAAGGGGAGGACCCACTCTACCATCCCAGAGGGGCAGCATTGCTGCATGAACCCATCAGGAAGGGTTGGAAAGGTTGCCCTTCCCACGGGAGAGCCCAAAACAAGGCTGTCATCCAGCTGTGGGTCAGAGCTGGGGCTGTCCTGGCTTTTCTCCAGTGTGGAGAACAGCTGGCCAGCTGCAGATGGGCACTGCCTGCTCCAGCAGCAGCAGGGATTGAGAGATCCCAGCAGCTGTACGGGGCTTCCTCTCCCTGGCAGCCCATGCAATTTGCAGAGTGATTCAGCAGGGTATTGATTTAACTCTCTGCAGACAAATGACCTCTCTCTCTGGGCCATGCTGTTTAGTGCAGGGCTTCAGTCTTCTGCATTAATATTTTAATAGATTTACAGTGGAGTTGCTTCACCTCAGCAGGGAGAGAGAGGGAGGGAGGGAGGTAGGACAGGGATGGGGAGAAGCAGGAAGGGAAGCACAGGCTAGGAGGTCTGGAGTTTCTGCAAGCAGGCTACAAAATTGAGGTTTTTCAATATAAAGAGGTTCCCACTGCTCTTAATTGCCATTAGCACTGCACCAAAAGCAACACACTTGGCTGCAGTTCTCCAGCCTGCAGCTCAGAGAAGGATGAGGGATCAATCATGGCATCATTTAGGTTGGAAAAGCCCTCCAAGGTCACCGAGCCCACCACTAACCCACATCCCCTAGTGCCACATCCACACGGCTTTTAAATCCCTCCAGGGATGGGGACTCCACCAGCTGTGCCAGACAACTTCTTTCCATGAAGAAATATTTCCTAAAACCCATTCTAAACCTAAACCAAAATGAGCTACGCTGGAGGGAGGCACTGCCACCAATATCCTGTGGCTTGGGTGAGGCACACACCTCACCAGAAGTCCTCTGCTCTCATTCAGCAGCACAAGAACTCCTGGCAGAGGGGCTGTTGCAGAGCACATTTTCCCTCCCCATTTCTCCCTGTACAAAGTAAGCAGCACACAAACTGCAAGCCAAGACCTCAGCCATCCCAGCCAGAGGAATCCAGGCTGATTTACCACAGCTGAGAAGGAGGCATCTCCAAACTGGAGATATTTCATCACCACGTGGCTACTGTGACAGCTTGAAAGGGAATCCTGCAGCACCAGGGATCATCTGCATCCCAAATCCAAACACCCTGTGTCATCCCCTGCAGCTGAAACCAACTGCTTTTTGGTTATGAGCTTTGGGAAGGAGAATGCCTGCATTCTGCAAGGAGCAGCCATCAATAGGATAATGCATGGAAATGGTGCCAGCCCAAACTCCCAGTTCTGCCTCTCTTTATCTCCAGAATCCCACTCTTACACGGAATTACTCTCCCAATGAGTCTGTTCCCAACACAAAAAGTTTGGGATTTCCAGTGTGTTCTTGAGCAGCCTTCATCTCCTCTGCACAGTGGAAGAAAATCCAAGTTGTTCTTTTCTCCCACGAATTGGGAATCTTCTACCAAATCCAGATGCAACAGAGACCTTACAGTATAATAAACTTAATTTTTCAACACAGCTGCTGCTGCATCTTCTGCAGACCTGGCCTTCAAGTGAATGAGTTTTGATGGAGAAACGAAGCAGGAATTCCATGGCTGCAGAGGTTCCAGTCATCTTTAAAGGATGAGCTCATCTCAACCCTTTTCTTACATTGAACTGAAAATGTTTTCTTGCATGCAGGACAAAACTACATCATCCCACCTCTATCCCACTCTCTTAAACAAACCTCAAAGTTCAATAGAGAGTTTTGATAACACATTAAAAACCAAAACCTGCCTCAAAACCCAAAGAGAGAGTTACAAACAGCACCTCTTGCTCCTTGGAGTTACCCAGACAAGTTTGAGCACCAGCATTTTTACCCCGTTTTCAAGGCTGGTGATGGAGAACCTCTCCCACCCCACCAGGTAAAGCACACTTCCACCACACAATGAGCCCGCAGTGCCAGGAAGGCTACATTTGCTCAGAGATTTCCAGGAAATGAGTCAATCAGCAGAAGAGAAACACTGCATTGAGAAAGGGAATGGGAATTTAAAGGGATTCCTTTCAAGTTAACCAACAGAGCCGTCTGAGATGCAGAAGCCACTGAATTTGCCCTTAGGCTGTGGGGAATGAGTCATTTTCTTTTCTCTCTCGGTATAAATGTCACTCCTTAGTGACTTCACCTTTTTCTCTGCATTGCTGGGAGACAGAGCCGGGCACTGCTTAAAGGTTTTTAACTCAGGTAGAGGGTTGTTGGCTGTCCAGCTGGGCGTTTGTTGTGGGATTTTTATCCTGTGCCTTGGGTCTGGAAGCAGAGGGGCACTGGGGCGGGGCTTCTCTGCTGCTTTGGCTGGCTCAGCCAGGGATGGGAGGAATGTGGGGGGACCTTGGAATCTGGTCTGCAGAGCAGATGGCTCCAGCTCTCCAGGAAAGTGCTGCCTGTGTCTAAGCACAACTTAATCCCTACCCATAGCCTCACGTTTTCCAGAAATGAGTAACAGGAGGACACTTCTTCTAGCCAAAGATCCCAAAGTGAGTCTGAACCCTAGGAAATAAATCAGCCAGGAAGGGGAGCTGAGCCACAGCAGGAGCACAAAGTCAGGAGATCCCAACCCTTACACATCCAGGTTCCACAAAACAATCCAGGAGTCAAAACCCCAGGGCGGGGTAGATCTCTGCATGTCCCATTTAGCCCAAGGAGTAACCCAGTAACTTAGAAGGTTCTTTCCAAGCTCAAGGGACTGAGTGGAGCCTGCCTCCAGCAGGAATATGTGAGCCACAAAAATGCTCCAAGGGCTGAAGCCCCTCTGCTCTGGAGCCAGGCTGAAAACTGGATGTGCTCACCTGGAGAAGAGAAAGCTCCAAGGACACCTCAGACTGTGCCAGTGCCTGAGAGGCTGCAGGAGAGCTGGAGAGGGACAAGGCCTGGAGGGACAGGACACAGGGAATGGCTTCCCACTGCCAGAGGGCAGGGATGGATGGGATACTGGGAAGGAAATCATCCCTGTGAGGGTGGTGCACAAGTTGCCCAGAGAAGTCTCGGATTCCTTACCCCTAGAAGTATTCCAGGCCAGGGCTTGGAGCAACCTGGCATAGTGGAAGGTGTCCTTGCCCATGGCAAGGGGTGGAACAAGATGGGATTTTGGGCTCCTTCCAACCCAAGTCTCTCACTTGTGGAAGGAAAGCACAGCACAAACTATTACAGGATGGTTCCTCTGCTGGAGCTGGGGCACAGCTGTGGGACTGGGATGAAATATGGGGCTCTGCAATTTAACAGGAATCTGGAAAGGTGGAGAAAATTGGCCCATGAGGTTTCCTGCCAGCCTGTGTCACCAATGTCCTGCTGCTGAACACATAGATCCCAGCAGGAAAGTGCAAGAGAAGGTTTTGGAGCAGTGAACAAAATAAAAATCACCCCTCTCTATTTGAAGCCTGCACTGATGACAGCCCTCGCATTCAAGCTGCCAGCTGAAGCTTTGTCCTGCTGCAGCAGCACAGGAGCAAAGCACAGCAGCACAGACGTGCACCCTGCCCTCTCTGCCTCCCTCATGCCCTTTTTTTGGGGAAGCTGTTAAACCAGGCTTCACGCCGGATCCTGCCCTTCTACCATCCCAAGTAATTTCTAGTGAGGGCCAAGTACCAGGAAGGATGGGGTTGATCAGCCTCCAAGGAGCTCTGAGGTGTTCACAGAGGTGCAGAGCCCAGCTCTGGGCACTTTATAGGATCCTCTGTGGCTGTGGGAAATCTCTGCCTGTGCTTTGGCTTCCAGCAGGCTGCTCTGCCAAATATGTGTGTTATAAGTACACCTCATATTATTGGCTTTTCACAAATATTAAATTGAATGCTATATGTAATAATGTTGAAAAACTTTGCTGTATGAATATAGTTTTAGTTCTGCTATTAACAAAACTTAGAAGTAGTAGTTTGATAAATATATATTTTCTTAGACTGAACATAGTGATGTAAAAAGCTTTTGTTCAGTAACTAACTGAGAGAAGGGTAAAAAAAATCAGAAAATTCGTCACATTCTTGGATTATCCTATCTGCATGAAGACAGAGGTGATGAACACAAAAACTCCTGGAAAAAAATTTATTGATGTCCATTATCAGGGAGTGC